>JALBCR010004034.1:0-25182 GCA_030710515.1 Abscondita cerata | reverse complement strand
TTGAAGAAATCTGTTGAAAACGGTTCAATTAGTTTGCCAGGTGGGCGATACCAAAGCGGCCGATCAACTTGAGTTACACGATTTTAAACAGCTTCCCTACAGGGTCATTGATATTGATGGTTAGACGGGCATATATTGGCTGTAATGATTCCACCAACATTTGGCTTGAACTCACAGGCGCTGTTTCAGATGCTTGTTTAACAGCTACCTAAATACTTATTTTATTCCGGCGGTTTGTACTGATGTGCGGTAAAACTTTATTTTTCATCGAACACCTGTATATTTGTTGTTAACCGCGTGAGCGCCGCGATTTTGACACGGTTATTCAAAACAATATACGAGGCCACCATCAGCATGAAGTTTTGATGAATATTTATTCATGGTTATCGTATAAATTGCGGCAAGAAATAATGAAATGCATCCCGATTTGCAGTCACGAAACGAAAGAAGTTTATGCTTTAAGTTTGAAACCATACCACAAAGCTCTGCATTCGCAATAAACTTTCTTTCGTTTTATGGCTGCAAATCAGATACATTTTATTGAATTTCATATGTTTAAGCTAATTTTTGTCACATTGTCCATGAAGAATAAATAGATTAATCAAACCTCATGCGAGTAATTATTTCGCTCCATTGTAGTTTAAGTTTTTTAGTCAGCATAAGTAGTAAATCACACCAATCTCAAAACTTCGACATCTGTCAAACATAAAATACTAAGCAATTGTCAAATCACATATGGCGTTCCATGGCTAACTAATGCAAATTATGTGAAAAGAATGTAATTTTTGATTATTATTGCGATTATTTTGAAAGTTGACGAGTTAGCTATAACCATTTCATGTGCTATATCAACTTGAAGGGTTTTAATTGTCTTATCAGAATTTCAAGTAATATACAGGGTGTGCCCATTGAAAAATAAAGTTTTAATTTTTTTTTTTTTGTATGTCACGTCAAATAATAATTTTAAACCACCCTGTATAAGATAAAATAAATTTATTTAGGTAGCTGTTACAAGGCTAAAATGTATCTAAAATTTCAGCCTTATAGGTTCAAATAGCAGTTAACTTAAATTTGTGGATTATTTGAAGAAAATAACCTGTAAATACTATTAACCGAAACATATTAATGAACTATTCAGAAATATCGTATTTAGGCTCAATGAGTAGCGGCAACACGTTAAATAAAATATTTTAGAGACAGATCGCGCCTATTTGCAGCAAATTTTCAGATTACCCTATGCCCCGTTTCCATAAACGTCTAACCACCATCGACCATCAATGACCCTGTATACCTATAAAGACATGACGTTTTTCATTTTATTTCGAGTTATCGGAACTTCCCAGGGCTGTGTTCTGGCTCGACTGTTCGATGAACGCGAGGTATCTGTGCATGTAGTATTAAAATAAATTTCAAGACAGCATGCTGAACATTGAAACCTGTAATTCATTTGTCGTTGCCACTGAAGAGTTTCATAAATGTCACATTTCTTAAACAATACCAACAACATCGCCAGAGTCATCAATAGGCTGCCCGGAAGAGCAGAAACGAACAGAACTTTGTACCACCAACTGTTCAAGGTAAATGAACAGTTAACTTTCATTGAGAACGCACAGACGAGGTCGATCAAACCATTGATTTAGTCACTCAACATATCGTTGAGTTATATTCTGAAGATTGATTTTATTATGGTAAATTTCGTCCCCAACATCACTGAACATGTTTGGCCTGTGTAATAGCCATTTCGAGATAACACTGGAAGTTAACGCTTTCATTCGCCGATATCCGAGGTCGCGGTTAGTTACGCTTATGCGCAATCTGCAACGTTCAGATCGCATTTATGTTATGGCGATATGGAGGTTGAAGCGAATTCGCGCGAGGGCTCCGCATTGACACTTGTAATTTTGTACTTTTCACTTATTCGAACAAATGTTAACACGCCCTGAATGTTATACTTTTCTAAACTTTATTACGGTCGCGAAATAGTTTCATTAATATCTTCGAATCATTTATAATATTAACAGGCGTTCTAGAATGTCGCCGTCACATAACTATGTTTTTCATCGTGAAACACTGCATGATTTATTATTTAAAGTATAAATTATATGACCATGTATTAGTTTACCATTTCGGTATTTATTGATCATGGCGTTTGTTGTAACATTGTTTCAGGCTTGTTTTTCAGAAAATAATAAAATTCACATATAAGATTTTGAAAATACGCTATGCTGGCTTAAGTGTCGAATGGCAACATAATTATGTTATTGTGAAGCCAAAATCTGGCGCGGCAGACAGAATTATTGTTTTACTCGCACACGCACGCAGCACATTGTTTTGTGGGGGAAGAACAGCCATCGCTTCGACTGATGATACAGCAGGCCTGTCTTTATTGATACCAGGTAAAGATACTGCTCAACATAATGATCAACGTTAGAATTAACACCAATATATATTGAACAAAATATCAACAAATATAATTTAGCATGCACGTCAGTAATTCCATCACTTAATTGTTTATTTTTGACACAGGTTACAGGAACATCTTTTGGTTTGTGTTATTAATAATTGTTTGTATTTACTCACTGTTCAATAAATGATTTGATACCTCTAATGCCTTAGTATTGAATGTTCGACCAATTTTTTCAGAACGGTTATATCTAAAATATCATCTAACGGCGGCGCGCCATCAATATAACGCACCAGACAATTAATAAGCCTGCAAACAAAGTGATATTTATAAGTTAGTCAGCCAGAATGCCAAAGACCAATAAACGGATCAAACATTTCAGCCTTATTACATGGACGATGCGACACTCCAGAAGAGCATAAAACGAAAACAAAATTATTACAAAACGCATCGCAATAATAGATTGGCCCTCATATTACTGAGCTGAAGAGCTACAAAATTACAACAGCACAGCAGCGGGGAAGGCACGAGAATTAATCTTCATAATCGGCGATCGACAACATAGACACGAGCGTGGGGCGTCAATTGTCGCTGCGCCAAAATGAAGAGTCAAATATAAACAAATAGGCAGATGAAAGATTACGCAAAAATGAAAAAGGTAAAATTGCAATACCGCAGCTTATCTCGAGATGGTCAGGACCATGAAGCATGTGGGTCAACAAGAAAATATTGCCGAAATGAGCAACATCGAATAGAAAACTGGGAAATCCAGGCAAGAAGCACCACATGAAATACAGTTTAACAGTCATCAAAGAAGAATAGATAAGATGGGATAAAGATATAACATTTTAAACACAGGATGAATATTCAGTCTGATGTGGCAAAGAGGATGGATGCACATGGGTGAAGGAACGATCAGACAGTACACACTTTACAGAATTAAAAGAAATACATGATTCGTCAACAGTCCAGAAGGTGCCATTAAACATGATTTATTTAACCAAAACAGCGCCACCAAGAACCAGAAATATGAAAATCATTTACATGACAATAGAAACTTATCATAAATATAAGCAATACATGGTTGACCGGACCAGATGTCATAAAGATGGTAAGAGCAAAGATAGCAAAAACTAAATGCTCAAGAATCACTGTTGTTAGACGTCATTAACCTTCGCCAAGACTGAAACTGTTGTAACACTCATAATTGCTGACAAACATATTTTATCGCTGACAGTTAGCCATATCTTGCAATTATATCATGCCGAAAGAAAATTAACTCAATTTAACTTATGATGATCAATATTAACGTCCATGATAAAATGATCGCATCGTTTGTTTAGAGATTTTAACGCAGCCAGAAAGCGAATAACATCATCAACAGAATTTCTGAATATTATTCAAATACTTAAAACTTTGAGAGTTCGATACAAAATTGTTGAGTACTTGGTTAATTTTCGCTTTCCCGACCTTCAAGTTCAAATAAAATCTAAACAAATTGTCTGATCAATTTCTATCATAATTGATTGTTTTGGCACCTTCTGAATATTTTCTCAAAACCTTTGAGAATTGTCATCAAAATTTAGTTAAGTTAAATTTAAAGTTAAATTTCGCTCTTCGGATCTTCAACATGAAATATAATTTACACAAATTATCGGATCGATTTCTACCACAATATTCTTTTGCTACCGTCAGAATTTTCCCCACATTTTCTCAAAATTTCTGAAAATTCTCAGCTCAGAGCTTGGTTAAATTTCGCTCTCCATACTGTCAATATCGAATAAAATCTAATATGTTTGTCAAATTGCTTTCAACCGTTGGTCAATTGGTACTTTATACTCTTCTCCTAAACGTTCTTCCTTTTTCCAAACGTTTCATTTGCTGGTGCGGCAAACATCTTCAGTAGTGGGTGGTACAACTAGTTTCAAGTCTTTAACTTCAAAACCCGAGGTTGTGGCACTAGATGTCGCACAACTTATTTATTAACATTGTGGTTCCTAACATTTTTAGTTTGCTGTTTACCAATCTTTACCACTTTTATTGCTCTTACCACTTTATCTTTTGTAACATCTGGTCCAGTTAATACATATATTGTTTATATTATATTCTAAGTTTCTATTATCACCATATAATTCTAAAATGTAATTTTTCCATCTTTCTAGTTCTTGGTGCTCTTCTGTTTTGAAAGTTAAATAAATCATGTTTGTTATCGTGCCTTCTATTTCTAGACATTGTTTATTGAATCATGCTTATTCTTTTTTCTTTTTAATTCTGTAAATTATATTGTACTCTGTCTGATATCGATTTTATGTCTCTTCACCCATGAGATTCTAGAATCTCTACTACCATCCATCCTCGCTTTTTTGTCCACATCAAGTTTTTTTGAATATTCCTTTTTGTGTTTAAAGTGTTATATCTTTTATCCATCAGTTTATCTATTTCTTCTTTTGATTATTTTGATTGTTAAACTGGTTTTTGTATTTCATGTGTGGTGCTTCTTCTCTGGATTTCCCAGTTTTTTTCTATTCGATGTTGCTTTTCGTTTCGGCTTATTATATTTTTCTTGAATTTGAGCCCACATTAAGCTATGGTCCTTTGGTACATCTCTCCCGGATAGATTTTTTACGGTATTTCTGATTTTTTAATTTTTACCTTTTTCATTTTTTGCATGGCGCATAGTATTTTTTCTGGCTCGTACATGCTTTGAATCTTTCATGTACCTATTTTGTTTATATTTGACTCTTCGATTTTTGAAGCAGCTGACCGGGAGATTCTAACACCCTTGCCACATTTAAGAGGCGCCCGCACTCGTGGTCTATGTATTTGTCAGTCATAACCATGATTATCTTGAAGAGATTAATGGGGTTGTTTCTCGTTGCCTTCCCCACTTCAGGGAGGTCAAAAAGAATTGCTTTTTTTATAGTTGTGCTGTTGTAAGTTTTTTTCATATTAAGTACTCTTCAGCTCAACGAATGAAATATAAGGGGCCAATCACAATTATTTGCGATTAAAGTTTTTCTTAGCCGATAATTTTTATCACTAACTGTTTTTCGTTTTTTGTACTTTCTAAATACTCTTCTGGGTGTGTCAGGCCGTCAAGATCACATCTAATACAGCCAAAAGACTAGAAATGTTTGATCCGTTTATTTTGGTCTTTGGCATTTCTCTGCTTTTTGAGCTGTGCTTGAGGGTGCTCTTTAACCCTTTCTGCTCCTCCTGCTCTTTCTCAGCTTTTGTAAGTACACCGCATATGGTCACTTCTGCTTTTTTTGCCATAGACCCGTTTTACATTACGAAATTTATTCTATAAGATCTTGTGCAATTTTTCGTACAATTTATATTGTGTAGTGCCATAGACAAATTGAATGAAAATTGTGTTGTTTTTAGATGCAGTAATAAACTAGAAATAGGTTCTATTTTATACATGTTCTTAATTTCAGCTTATTTTATTATAGTGCAATGAAAAATTAGTTAATTTTTTTGTAGACGTTTTCACTACTAAGAAGTAGAATTTATCAAATCAGCCTCTGTTTATTGAGAACAATTGGGTAAACATTACAAACAATTATTAATGCTTTAAATTAAAAGATGTTTTTACATAAAATAAACTCAACCCTAATTAATCAAAAATAAACGAATTAAAAAATTTGATAGATTTATACTGACATTACATACTAAAATTATATTTATTTGTTGTACGTATTTTGTTCAATATATATGTGAGGGTGTTTAAATTAATTAAATTCTAACGTTGTGATAAGTTAATTATGTTGGGTAAGAGTATGTTATATTAGCAATTAATGTCAGCCCTGTGAAAAACATGTTTTCAATTTGTAAGTATTAATAATTATGTTTGTAATCTTACCTAATTGTTATCAATAAAGACAGAATGAGTTGAAAAAGGCTACGCCTTGTAGTAGTCGAAACGACGACAAATTAGAAAATATGAAACTGATTTCTTACATAAAGACGATAATATAATCTAACGTGCACGTGTGCAATTAAAACAATAATTCTACTGTCTGCCGCGCCAGATTTTGTGGCAGCACTTTACAATAACATAATTTATGTTGCCATTTTCGACACTTAAATACCAGCCTTAACGTATATTTTCAAAATCTTATATGTGAGATTTTATAATTATTTTCTAAGAAAATCTATTACAAACTGTCTTTATCTGTCACACTACTGTTTATTCCATAGGCTACTATTGAAAACAATAATTTACAGCAAACATACATGATCAAATAGAATTACCGAAATCTTCATGGATATATGTATAGGTAAACCTAATACAAATACATAGTGTATAATTTATACTTTTAAAAATAATAAATCATATACAGGTGTTTTCATTTGAAAACATAGTTATGTGACTTTAATATGACGGCTTGACCCTCATTTCTAGAACACCCTGTGTTAATAAAAAATAACAATTTAGTATTTATAAATGATTCAGAGATATGTGTAAACTGTTTCTCAAATATGTAAGATATTATCCAAATCTCATTAAAATAATAAAATTAAAGTTTAGAAAATTATAACTGTTCAAGATAGATATGGAATTGTTAACAACATTTGTTCAGAATAACGTAAAATTTAGAAAATTACAAAATTTACAGGGTGTCCCTTTTAAAATATAGAATTTATAGCATAGTTCATCCTTCAAAACCCCTCCATATCATACATAAACATAAATTACGTCTGAACGTGTTTACAGATTGCACATAAAACACGTCCCGTATGGTAACGATAACCTCGCAACCAAAGCCGCGAACCCTCAATTAATATAGAAGTCAACTGAATGAAAGCGTTAACTGCAGTGTCCATCTCAAAAGGAAATGAAACATTACACACAATTTAAGCATGTTCGATATTGATGTTGGGACGAAATTTACCAAAAACAATAAAATCAATCGCTTACCGATTCTTCGGAATATAACTTCAACATTATGTTGAATTTTGACTAAATCGTCAATAAGTTCTTGATGATTTGATCGACTCTCGTCTGTGTGCGTTCTCAATTGAGAAGTTGCTTGTTCGATTTTACCTTGAACGGTTTGAGTTAATTTTACAAGTTCTGTATTCGTTTCTACAATAAGCTTCTTTTCTTCAGACAGCCTGTGAATATTATTTTCTAGCATCAGTTGACTGTGTAATTGAGCTTGTTGAAAATCTTTCTGTTGTTTCCAAAAATTCTTGACCTATAAAAAAAATCTGTTTTAAATATGAGAGGCTCTTTGTTCAATTGAAAACAACTGACGGTAAAATTAGATTTTTAGGTTTCAATGACCAGCATGCACATTTCAATCATGCATGTGAAGTATATAAAAGATTTATTTTAATACTACACATGCACAGATATGCCTCGCGTTAAAATTCACTTCGAACAGTCGGGCCAGGACTTTTAATTTTCAGGAAGTTCCGTGTGCTTCCGAGAATAAGTAAGAAAAGCGATCGTATTAGCATAGAGTATACAGGGTCATTGATAGTCGATGGTAGGTTAGACGTTTATGGAAAACGGGGCATAGGAGTAATCTGAAAATTTTGCTACTGCCATAAATAGGCACGATCTATCTTTCTAAAATATTTTTATTTTGGCGGTGTTGCCGCTTCTACTCAAAAGTAGTAACAACTTGTTAATTTTAAATGAAACACCCTGTATATTATTAAATTTTTAGAATCGCAATTTTTTACTGATATTTTTTCTGAATAGTTCATTATACCTATCTAGACCGGTTAATAATTATTTTAGGTTATTTTCTTTCAAAATATGATCCCACCAAAATTTAAATTTAACTGCTATTTGAACCCATATAAGGCTGAAATTTTAGATGCAGTTTGCAAAAGCCTTGTATTTAACAGCTACCTAAATAAATTTATTTTATCTTATACAGGGTGGTTTAAAATTATTATTTTGACGTGACATACAAAAAGTCAAAACTTTATTTTTTCAAATGGAACACCCTGTATATTACTTGAAATTCTGATAGACAATTAAAATGCCTTCAAGTTGATATAGCATAGTGGTATAGCTAACTCGTCAACTTTTCGAAATAATCGCAATAATAATCAAAAATTACATTCTTTTCACATAATTTGCATTAGTTAGCCATGGAACGCCATATGTGATTTGACAATTGCTTAATTATTCACTATGTTTGACAGATGTCGAAGTTTTGAGATTGTGATTGTGATTTACTACTTAATACTTATTCAAAAACAAACTACTAATGGAGCGAAATAATTACTGCATGAGGTTTTGATTAGTCTATTTATTCTTCATGGATAACGTGACCAAAATTGTGATAAAATGTAGAAATTAATGAGTGTATCCTGATTTGCAGCCATAAAACGAAAGAAAGTTTATTGCGAATACAGGAGAACTTTATTAATTATGGTTCTAAGCTTAAAGCATAAACTTTCTTTCGTTCATTGACTGCAAATCAGGATACATTTCATTGAATTTCCTATACATGTTCTTGCCACAATTTTGCCACATTGCCCATGAAGAATAAATATTCATCAAAACTTCATGCGAGTAATTATTTCGTCTCATTGTAATTTGTTTTTGAATAATAATTGTCAAATCACATGGCGCTCCATGGTTAACTAATACAAATATACAGGGTGTTCCATTTGAAAAAATAAAGTTTTACCCTTTTTTGTATGTCACGTCAAAATCATCAATTTTAAACCGCCCTATATAAGATAAAATAAATTTATTTAGGTAGCTGTTAAATACAAGGCTTTTGCAAACTCCATCTAAAATTTCAGCCTTATATGGGTTCAAATAGCAACTAAATTTAAATGTTAGTGGGATCATATTTTGAAAGAAAGCAACCTAAAATATTTATGGCAGTAGCCAAATTTTCAGATTACTCCTATGCCCCGTTTTCCATAAACGTCTAACCTACCATCAACTATCAATGACCCTGTATAATTAGGGAAGAGAAGCAATGTCTGTTTTAAAAATCGTATAACTCAAAGTTAGTCGGCCGCTTTGGGGCCCTAGTATCGCCCACCTAGTACCCGACTAACCAAACTAATTCATTCTAGAATTGAACCGTTTTCAACAGATTTCTTCGTTGAAGTAGAAACAGAGTTGCCACATCATCACTACCTGTTCGAAGGGAGACCGTTTTGTTTGATACCGTTTGTTTATTTAGCAACGTATTATATTGCAATTTTACAAAACAATTGTTGTTTTCGTTTGCTGTAGAAATTGGTTGTTTCATTTACAACATGACTGCGCTTTAAATAACTTAGGTAGAATTGCTTGTGTGTTTTCATAAAATTGTTTCTATTGTAAAAAGCAGTTTACTATTTTCTAATTACGTTAGGGTTTTTTTTTCTACGTAATTTTCGCCTTAGTCATTCTTCACAATTCATAAAAATTCAACAGATTCGTATTTTCGAACTTTATTTAAAAACCTTGTAACTGTAACACAAAGAAGAACCAATACCTTAACTTACAAAGTATGTTTGAAAAGTCCACCGCCAGCTGCGATGCAAGCCTGGCAACGTAAAACCACAGAGTTATAAACTGCAGCAAAGTCTTGTTGATTTTCAACTTCAAGTGTAGCATTCACAATTCTGTTGTGTAATTGTTCTTCATTGCAAATTTCCTCTACATACACTAGTTGTTTTACGTGGCCCCAGAAGAAAAAATCCAATGGATTTAGATCTGGCGACCTAGCGGGCCACTGAACTGGACCGCGCCTACCTATCCACCTTCCATTAAAATGGTTATCTAATCATTCTACAACAACCCTTGCAGCATGTGGTGGCGCACCATCGTGCTGATACCATATCACGTTGCGCAACGCAAGTGGAACATCTGCTAACAACTCATGCAAGTGATCATTCAATAATTCTAAGTAGGACGCAGAATTAACACGACGCGGCAGAATTTTTATTGGAGTAGACGATCGTTGAAAATCCCACACCACGTATTAATCAAAAATCTACGTTGAAAATTATGTCGTCTAAATGCGTGCGGATTTTGTACTGACCATACATGCGCAAAAATTTTAATCTTTGTACTTCATCTCCTGGTTGTAAATCGTGGACACGCTGATAATGGTTAAGGGTGCAATACTTCTCCGTTTAAAGTGCTCCAAACAAAATTTTGAGAAACTTGCAGACGGGTTGCAATTCTCCTGGTACTAATACCTGGTTCATCAAGCACTGCATCGATTACTTATTCTTCTCTTACAGCATTGTGTCGTAGATTTACACCACCAGTATGACGATTACCAATTCCACATTGTCGCAGTCTTTGAAATGCATCGGAAAATACACGACGAGATGGTTAACGTCTATTCGGGAATCTCCTTTGATATTCGCGACGACTTTCTTTCTTTCTTTCTTTTTGCCGTTGCAAAGCCGTAAACAAAAATAATGTCGGCATATTTTTCGTTGCTGAACTGCATTCTGGACTAAATTTTTAAGACTAACAATTACAAACACTACCCAAATGTGAAACTGTCAATAACTAATAAATAAGTTTTTGTTTCAAAGCACTCTATATTAGTTTTTGTGAAACTTAAAATCGTATCTTTCAAAAGTTGGTATCTCGATATCTCAAAAACAAAGGCCGATTGGATAAAAAATTATTTTGCATTTTTTGCTTAGAATCAAACTGTGAACACATATTTTCATTTTTCGTCTCGTGGTATAAATCACTCTATATAATTCCTAATAATTTGACACCTTGTTGAAACCGGTTGTCACTTAATTATTACATAATAAAGGAATAGGTGTCTTTAAAAACTTCTAACACACATACATTAGGTGTTTGCAAAGTAAGGCCAGGTTAAAGAGAGTTCGGTGTTCGCTTTCGAGCCAGAATCATAACAAAAGATCGCAGTTTTCATGCGAGTGTGTTAGCTGGGCGAGGGTGGTAGCCCGAGCGCTGATAATCACGAGCAATGAAACATGATTTTATCCTCAAGTATAGTCGGTAAAATTTATCTTTTTTCAGTTTCGGCTTAGCGCTTTATTTCACTAAGACATGGAATCAAGTTTCCTATTCTTTCTAACATGTGCGATTTGCAAGAAATAAAGTAGGAACGTAAATTTGTCACATGCATTAAGAACTACACTATACGTTTAAAGTATTCGTCATAACAATCATCGAGTTAGAAAGAAATAGAAACACCCAAGCACGTAAGCTTAGTTGCACCAACCTCAAACCATAAATGACAACTGTTTATAGGTATTCCAGAAGTAATGAACATTTTTTAAAGAATTGTTATCGTAATATTATGATTTTATCTTTTTTATCTATTTATATTCTCAAGTAAGCAAATAATGTTTAGAATTAGCGAAATAAAAAATAAAATATGTTTCATTTATGACATTTTATATTCTTTGTGGAATTAAATTACAAAATCTTATGTTGTTAATTTAAGCCAATGTCTATCAATATTTTCTAAGGGAAAAAGACAATTTTGGTTCCCTATGTAATGTTGAGGCTGCAAAAGAACGAACATCAGAAGCACTAAAAATTAGTCTTCCAACGTTAAGACTGATAATAAAGGGGAAGAGAGAAGAAACAAAAAGACCTCGAAAAAACCCGAAAAGCGACATACCGGAGGATTTAGTGTATAATCAGGGATATCATTTATAATATGTATGCTGCCAAAAAATCTGTAACTTTAAGTACACTGCAAGCTACCCTAGAAGAAAAGGAATTATTAACTGCATCTCGACCTACTATTAGGAAAATCTTAAACAACATAGGATTTAAATATAGAAAAGATTGCAACCGAAGAGCACTTTGCGAAAACCCATATTGCGGCATTGTGCGTGTCTTTTTAAGAGAGTATGTAAAACATGGAATCCGCTTCTCGTCTGCCAGTGGTATTTCTAGATGAAACATAGGTATTTGCAAGAGGATCCCCAAAACGGTCGTGGCAAGACGATAATATAAAATCAGTAAAAATCCTGATCAGTCGTCAACAAGCAAAAGATACATAATTTTACATGCAGGCAGCGTAAACGGATTTGTGGAAACTGCAGTTTAGTATTTCCCGCTAAATCCAAATCTAGCGATTACCATGATAACATGGACGCCGATCTATTCGAAAAGTGGTTAATCGATCAGCTTCTACCAAATTTGCAGGTGCCTTCTTTAATAATAATGATAACGCTTCATACCATTTCGCGCCTTATAGAGAAATCGCCAACCGGAGCGTGGAAAATCTGATTTGCAAAGTTGGCTGCAAAGAAGACATTTTATTTTCAAATAAGGATTTGAAAATAGATCTGTTACAACTTGCCAAACAACATAAGAAACCAAAACGCTTCGTGACTGACGAAATTATTAAAAACACGGACATTACATTCTTAGACTTCCACCATATCACTGCCAATTCAACGCGATCGAAAACATTTGGGGCATTTGCAAATCATACTACGATAAACACATTGACGTGATGGATATTGTGAAAAAGTGTACTGAATATGTGGAAAGAATCTTTAAATCAATGTTCCAGCGAAGTGTGGAATAAAACTATTATTCACACAGAAAACTGATATCCGAGTGGTGGTCTCGAGAATACCTGCTCGACGTAGTTGTGCATCCTCTTATAATTTCTATTAATGACGATGAAACTAGTGATGATTCTGACTTGGATTTTAAAGACTAAAAGAGTGAAGTTGTAATTTGGTTTCGATTTTTTTGTGGTTTTGGCAGACAAAATTTCTATTGGATGTCTTGTATCATGTATTAACCTATTTTTTCCTTCATTACGTAAGTTTCTGTTGTTTTTAACTTAGTTTAATTCATTTTTTTGTCTTTTTTAGTTTATTTAAAATTAAACATTTTTTATTAAAATGTGTTATTTTTTTGGTTAAATTAACGACAAAAGATTTTGTAATTTAATTCCACAAAGAATATAAATGTCATAAATGAAACATTTAATTTTTTTATTTCACTAATTCCTAAACATTATTTGCTTACTTGAGAATATAAATAGATAAAAAGATAAAATCATAATATTACGATAACAATTCTTTAAAAATGTTGATTACTTCTGGAATACCTATAAACTGTTGTCATTTATGGTTTGAGGTTGGTGCAAGAAAACTTACGTGTTTGGGTGTTTCTATTTCTTTCTAACTCGATGATTGTTATGACGAATACTTTAAACGTATAGTGTAGTTCTTAATGCATGTGACAAATTTACGTTCCTACTTTATTTCTTGCAAATTGCACATGTTAGAAAGAATAGGAAACTTGATTCCATGTCTTAGTGAAATAAAGCGCTAAGCCGAAACTGAAAAAGATAAATTTTACCGACTATAATACACTATACTTTTTCCACGATCAGTATGTAGTTTTATCAAAATTTAATGTAAGATTTAACTGTCAGTTTGGCAAGTAAAAAAACTATAGCTGCTTTCATGAGTACCAAACATTTTTTTATTCTGAATAATTATCAAGTTTACTTTTTTTATTTGAAGTGTAGACGTCGCGTCGTCTTGACAGATTTTCTGGTTAGATAAATAAATGTCATTTTATGAATGAAAATAGGATCCATTATTTTAAATATTGGTTCTTTATATAATAAATGTCAGCTTCAAATCAAAACGAGCAACCAATCAGCTTTTGCAAGTACTTCAGTCAATTGGGCAATGAAATGATTTCTGCAGATGTAAAGATATGACAAATTTTCTAGTGGTTTATGACTACGAAATGTAAAGTTTTCATAGTGGTCGTGGAAAAAACTATTTCGCACAAATTTATTAGTACTTACTTATATTATGTCATCTGTCACATGTATAATTTTATCGATCAATTTGAATAACTAAAGTATAAGCAGTAATGCAGGTGACAACTTGTAACTTCTTCTCTGCTGGTTGTAATTTATTGTCCGTTTTTGGAATTATGATGTATTAATCCTAAAAGATAATTCTACTTGAAATGAAACAATAGTAGAAAATATGATCGAAATTACGTCATCTAATCTTAAATACAAAGTCTCTGATTAAAGAGGGATTACTTATTGTTACACCTACATTTGTTGCATCTGAAACGATAATGTTCGTTTCTTAGAATAGAAAATATTTTTAATCTGACCGTCGATGGTCTGACAACACTGTTAACGTACGTATGACAAGTAATGTTTGTATCTCTCTCTTACAGTAGATTGTTAACAGCTCTTTTTACACAAACTGTCGGTTTTTCTAAAATTGTATATTTATTGCTAGGCAACACACAATACACGACTATTTTAAATCGAATAATAACAGCGTTAAATTAAAATTTGTTTTTCGCTGTTTTAGTTTAAAATATTTACCTTCCCCAATTGTTAAAAAAATTATTTGCATTTCCGAATTTGAATTAAACGAAACTTGAGTTGTTAGTTTTCACTAATAATTATTCAAAATGAAGTTTGGATCCGTATTAATGTATTGGTTGTTTTAATTAATCTAGTCAAGAAGTGAGTTTTCTGCAAAAAAATAGTTCTGATAATCGTAAAATTATGAACGATAGCACATTCAATTCCGATGCCATTTTTTCTGCCGGTGAAAATTGCAATATTGTTATTAACAAAAAACACTTAAAAAAAATTAAACTCAGCATTGTGGCAATAATTAAAAAAGTATAAGAGATATCGGAAATCTCAAAAAATATTCTGAAAGAGGAGGAAATTTCTGATAGTGTTAAAAAAGGTTTTTTTTCAAAACGTCATAAAAATTAACACTTTGTTATACATGGATGTTTTTGTTGATTTGTTAACATACTAAATAGTTAAATTGTTAATGGGAAAAAACTAATTATTTATATGCTCAAAAATTTAAAAACGATTTAAACAATTAGAAATTTTTTTATATTATAAACCTTCGGATAAATAAAGTGGTAAAAAAATTTTCAAAATATTTAACTACTACATTTGTTTATAAACAATTTATGAAAAATGGGTTCAAAACAATTTTATAAAATCCATTTAATGCCTCCATTAGAGATATACATCTAGCAATACCATACCATATACAACAAAATATCATTGTTAATAATATTTTAAATATTCATATTTTAATTTTAATCTCTTGACATCATCCTTTGTATGAGGATAAATTTCCTTGATGATCATCAACTCATTATTGAGTAAACCTTGATGAAGCTCTTACATAGAGAGCAAAACGTCGGCAATTTCAACTATTTGAGTTGGTTTTTTGTACTTCACCTCCACAGAGAAGGGGTCTCAGACCAAATTCTAAACTATTAATTTAAAAAACTTTGGAGGAAACCTCACCTGTAATAATCAAGAACAATTTCTACATTGACGATTGTCAGAAGCCGTAATTCGGATTCTAAAATAAGTTTACAAGTGGATGAGCAACTAGGTGACAGTACTTGACGAGTTGAAGACTGAAGGTGTAAAGGGGCTACCTCTAAAGGATATGCTATTCCCTCGGAACCCATTCTCGGTCTATCGTGGGACCCCAAATGAATCTTCACCCCGAAATTGTATTTGGAGATATTAATACGATACGTGAGATGTGCAGAGTCAATATGAGAGTTATGACCCGCTTGGGGTTATGATCCATTTCAAGGTGAAGGAACTGATTCTGCTTCAATAGGTTTGGAAATTCTGTGTTGCCTAAGACCCAACAACATTTATCAGAAAAATTAGATGAGATGTTACACAATGTAATTGAAGCCAAGGTAAATCGGTGCTATGACGTGATGGAGGAGGCGATAGCTGCCCTGTGTTTTTGACAATCAACTATGAAGATAAAGTCCCTGTGTCATTTTATGTGTTCCAAAGTTCAAGTGGCCCCTGTGCAAAAAATTAACCATTCCGAGACTCGACTACATGTAGCGAATACTGGAAACATGGTTAGCGGAGCCGGTGTCTCAGGAATTAAAAATACAGATTTGTCATCGCACGTTTCTGTTCTTCCTTTCTTTATACCATAAAGTTGAAAAGTTAAAAAGAAAATGTTACCTTTAGCGACATAATCCAGAGACTGTTGTGTGATTTCATGTAAATTCTCCTGATCTTTAGAAATTTTATCCAAACTATAGAGTTGATCGTGTGCTGCACTCATCAATCTATTGATTGTATGTTCAGTCAAACCTCTAAACTGGGTTTGTCTCACCGAATAACATACAGCCCTTGCTCTATTACTCATTAAATGGTAACTATTCCAAGTATCTGGGTCCATATTAATAGTGCAGTCTTTAATACTCATTGTATCGCTGCATGGATATATCGTTCTTCCTTCTATGGAAGACTGACAATTTAATAACATCACAGCCATTTTAGCCAATTGTTCGTCATTCATTTTATCACAGGAAGTTTGCAACTTCAAGACAACCTATACAAATAATTTATATTTATATAAGAAAAGTTAGTGCAAATATGTATTCATACCCTATGTTGGCAGATATCCAATTCTGATAAAGCAACACCTGTAAGTTTAGCAGCTTCAGATATAAATTTTTCATCTGACACTGTAACTTCATAAGGCAATAATTCTTCCCAACATATCGTCACTAATTTTTGCGTTTCTTTCTTCATTACCATAACCAAAATAAGAACCTACACTTTTTAAGTATTGATAGAATTCGCAATTAACGTTATGTAATAATGCTAACATTAATATTGGTAATAGCTGCATTTGGACTCAAACTTTTCAACTTAACGTTAAATTAAATCATACGAAAGGCCGTTATATTTTAAATTTATTTGAACTTGATCAAGATTTTGCGCGATTCTCGACTAAACCAATGTTGAGGTTATGGTAAAAATGAGACAGTAAAGATACTAGGTTACAGATAAACGAGTAAATATTAAAGTATTTGAAAAACTTTAGCGTATTTGTTACTCTAAAAGAAAATATTATTTCTAACGCAATTTAGAAAATTTTAGATGTTTGTTTTGTAATAGTTTTGAATTTAATTTTTAAATTTTGAAAATCCCCGCCATTTCCAATTGTTTCTTTTGACAAATTACCTGTGTAGCGACACTGCAATAGACCAATCGACTAGGTTAGATTTTAGATTTTTGCAGCGCTAAATACAAATTATGCTTATTTACAAGTAAAACCCGAAATAACGGTCAAACAATTAATGATTACATTGTAAAATAAATCACGCTTTATTTTGCATTTACGTTATCATAACCTTTAATTCGGCTCCGAAAATGAACAAAACCTTCACATTACCAGAGTTAAGCAGTCTTTTGTAAGTCCTCCGAGATTAGTTCAATTAATTGTAACTTTAATATCTTGTAGGAAAGTGTCCAAAAAAAATCTGATAAGGTAGTTGTTATATCCCTGATAGGTAAAAGTGCATACAATGCTAACTTGAAGGTGAAATCAATTTGTCGTATGTTTTCATCTGATACGAACAACAAACATTGAGGATGTGTAACGTACATTGTTATTTAACTTAAATAATTTTACTTTTTAGCATGCGTTGAAGTATACTATGACAAAGATAATCAAATTGTATATTTACATGTAAGCAGTCTACTTGATACAGACGCCTATGAAACATTACGATTCTCCAGAAAAGATGCCGTGAAGAAAATAATAACGATTTTGACTGTTTATAATGAAATCAAAAGTATCTTTGCTAGAATTCTGTTGATCTTATTTTACGTGAGCTATAGTTGTGCTCTACATCCATCTTCAACTTTTGATGTTAATTACATTACTAATACTTTACATGCATTTGATCAGTTAAGACAAAAAGCTTGCCACCCAAATATCTGAATCACTTAAAGATATCGAATAAATTGAATGGATTAGTAAACAGCAGGCCATGCACCTCTCGCCTTTTTATTTTTATTTTGAATGAAATCCTAAAGGAGTGTAAGAAATATAAAAATAGAAATATGATATTGAAGATAGAATTTATCACATTACTAAGAAAGATAAGAATTATAAGTAGCACCAAGTATGTTTTTTTCAAACTTAAGGTAGGGTGTTTCATTGGGAAACGGCATTTAAAAGAATTGCAGGTAGGGGGGTATCTAGGTGATTCCTGAAATACCCTCCTATGATTGTTCTAGCATTCATTATAAACTGAATACAGTGTTATATGTATTTCGTCCATTTCTTTAATGGCTTATAACTTATGATCTGCCCTGTATATTTTTTTAATATTTAAGCTTACAATATGTCCAATCAACTGTAAATATTAATGAAAGGTAAATTTGCGTCCGGCTTCAGAATATTTGGCAAATTTGTTAACCCCAAAACAACACCCTGTATTATCGAATTTTAAAATGTTTGCTTCCGTAGTCTGGGAAAAGATGCAAAAACTGAATCTGCCTTCGAGTTTGGTCAGAATAGTTTACTACTATATTTAATATTGAAATTCTTATTAAAATTTTCGAAGTCAAAGTGAAATTCATGTAATTATTTACATTTTATTTTATTTTATATTTCACTTACTATAGTTGAATGGATAACTCATAGAGGCTTGAGATATATAAACATGCCTGAGAATAACTGGGGCGTAATAAATTCATTACGCCCTCAAAACATTGTTTGATCTAACTGATGATCTATTAAATAATCAAATTTATTTTATAAAATACAATTTGTAATACATACAATGAATTAAGTATTCGTTTTCATATTTTGTCATTTAACGGCAGCAAACTTTCCAAGTCGCTTTTTCAGTATTTCTTATACATTCTGGTAGGGCATTCATAATTGCAATCAATACCAAATTTGACAATTAATTCACAATTTGTTTTTGTTTCATAGCTACCAGATAGGTATTTGTGTGAGGTGTTTACAAACAAAACATTAATTGTTTGTTATTAAGAATACAAGTGAAAATAACTATTGATATTAACCATTTATGTTACTGAAATGATTACGCCCATCGAACCATATCCATCTCTTGGCAAGCCTCGAGTTGTATTCATGGTCTCCTGAGTAATCATTATATCTAACGAATCCTAAAAGTATATAATAGTTATTAATTTATTTGTCTCATCTTAAAACTAAACATTGTGCGATGTTGCTTTAGCTTTCACATTTAATGACATTATTAGTGGCCTGTTTAGATTAAACGATAAAATGAAAATTAACAATTAACCTACTTATAAAAAAATGAAACTAAATGATTGTTAACAACGGATGGAAATGTTTTGCAGCATAACGATGCTTCATATTGTAGGATAATTGTAAGAGATTTTTGAAAATTAACTTATCCAGATAAATGGATAGGCAGAGTGGAGGTCCACATGTATGACCTCCAAGGGCACCTATTTAACTCTGTCGATTATCAAGTTTGGGGATATGTCAAATTCAAAGTTTATCCAGTAGAGATAAACAGTAGAGACGAATTGTAGGAATGATTTGAAGAAGCATGTAAGGACCCTGGAAATAACCTAGAAGTTATGAAAGCCTGTCAGCATATTATCAAAGGACGGAGAAATACATTGAACAAAATCAGGTTATTTTGAATAGGCATAAGCAAAAAATATAACATTCCAACAAACTTTGTTGTTTTCATTCGAGGTGTGTAATTACGGTTGATTTTTGCAGTACTTTAGTGGTTGTTTTAATTGGGTTAGTTATAGATGCATGAAAGAGTATTTTAACTCAATTTATTTTAAAATTACAATAACAGAATTCTAAGAAACATTATCAAATTAGAAATCAATTAAACGTATAAACTATATTAAAATCATATAACTCAATGATAAAACCCATCTACCATACGTAAGTTGTCCTGTAGTAGCCATTTTAAAGGTCTTGACGGCGCATTGAAATGCCTTCTTCTTCCTAGTTTCTGTTTTTATAACCAGGTTAATTGTTAAATTTATTTTAACGTTTTGTTAATAGTTAAGGCCAGAAGTAGTCACGTTTTGTTAGGATTTCAGTCTCGATTAATCCTAGTTTGAGGATCTGCAATAATGTCATTCGTAGTAGTAAAGCATTAATTAACGCAATATTTAGTTTAGATCAAAATTGTCACAAAGGGAATTAAATAAAATAATCCCATGAATTTCATTTGACTTAATAATTTTAATAATGTTCTGCTTATTAAACAGAAGTAAAGTTAATTATTTTGGCCAATTTCAAAGGCACATCTTAGATTCAGTTTTTGTGCGCTTCTATTCGAATATGGAAACAAAATTTCAAAGTTCGACAATACAAGGTGTTGTTTTGGGGTTAAGAATGTAACATTTTGTAGTCGACCCAGATTGGGCACAGAACAATGAAGTCCCATTAAAAAGCATACCAGTCGGATCAAGTTATAAGCCATTCAAGAATTGAATAAATAAAACACCCTATTTTGTTATAAAGACGCTTAATCAACCAGGGGTATTTTAGAATCACCTTGATGCACTCTACCTGCAATTAACGTATGCCCGTTTCCCAATGAAACACTATGAAAATATATTGTAATAATTACTTACAGTACTTCCTCATTACTAAGAAATACCACCTAATGAAGAATTTGTATATATGTCTGAGGAAGAACAAGTGGATCGGCTAGGATGCTGCAATGAAGTTTAATACTAGGTTGTCAACCAGGTGCAACTTTAAAGTTGAAGCTCCTTATTGTAGTCAACCAGTGAATCTAAGTTTTAAAAGTTTTCTTCAGGTCCATATTCAACAAGCACGTAGTAAAGGTTTGATGACAATGTTACGTCCAGTCGGCATGTCCTCCCTGCTTATTTTGAAGTATTATATTTTCTAATTCATTTCTTATATTATTTGGTATTACTTAGCTGCCAAGTTTGCAACATTAAAGCATGTGAAAACATCTATAAAGTAGTTATGAGAAACAGGAAACATTAACGTCTTTGAGTACAGACACGCGATTTTCCGAACAACGTTGTCTTAAAGTACTACCTTTAGCTTTACACGTTACCAAGAAGGGTTACCAAGTCACTATACTCGTGCCATACACGAAACGCGTTTAACAATGGCTCTAGCATTTTTGGTGCCCAAGCGAGAGGTCCTCTTTTCATCAGTACAGTGCACAGTTAGTTGCAGAATGCCAAGCATACTGGGAATCGGGGCGGCAATTATGTGAAGCAGCATCACTAACTGGAAATCCGTGCACTTTACCCAAGCATTCTGAGACCAAGAACATTGCAGCGGAGTTCGTTATATTGGTAAATATTTATTAACATCTAAGATCCACCAATTGTTAAAATATTGATAGCTGTGTGTGATTGTGGCAGAAAACAAGGTTCAAGGAAGATCCTTACAGCTCAAAACAGGCTAATTACACTTTCTATCACCAACAAAGTAAAGATTGTGGATGCCACGCATTAGAAAATTCATTTTCCGTATTTCAACCTTCTATTAAAGAATATACGGCTGCTACGTTAACTGAGAATGAAGATTCGCTATCGATTTTATCAGACCATAGTGATTTAACACCTGACATAGACAGAGGTCTTGTTAGACAACCTAGTACTACTGAATTTACCGGGTATGCTAACATCGAGTTCCCACCCGGTCTTCTTCCTCACTATTCTAGTTGGTCGTTAGTATGTTTAGGACCATCCTCTTTATACAGCACAATTTAGGATTATCCGAATCACATCATCCTGGTTTTCTAAATTCCACAACTATTTACTTCCTTGGGACGTCACAGTGTCCAAGGACGTACTCCTTGGCCAATTAAGTAAACATTCTATTAGAGGTAGACGCCCGTCCTACCAATTCGATGCCTCAGTTTACTGTGAAAGTCTTTATTGAGTGAATATGAATGTCCTAGAGGACACCGATTTATGCTGGCAGCACCTGACCGAGTGTTACGTGCTGCCTGGCAGTATAGTGAAAGACACTGGACATAAAATTGCTGAGTCTGATATGCCTCTTTATTATCCTTGTCCGTGTCGCCCCAAAACCTTTAACTGCTCAACTTATGAGGTTACACGTTGTGACACCGAAGGCTCCTGTACATTGCACTTTAAATCCCAGGTAAGGTTCTGATATTGTTTTATAATTTTAAAATAAAACTGTTCTAAGGTGCAACCTGGTGCGGGTGCTTCAAACCTGTTAACGGATCCACAGTCTCAATCTGCATATTGGGTGATGTTTACCTTATATGTATCTGATAAAGACAGTTATCCAGAAATATATCATAAGTTGCTGGCAAAGTCTTGGAGTATCGAAGTTGAATAAAATTATTATTTATTTAATAAATGACGAATTTTGTTTTGTTAAAATAAGTATCGATCGAAGAAATAAATTATCTATAATTATGAAAACTTAAATTTCTCAATAATTGTTCTTAATTTTTTTCTAAATCACGCCATTATTATTTTATCCAGAGTTTCGATTTTTAAATGGTTTTTCCATTTTATTGTTTTAGTCTGTATATTGTTAATGAAGCTGTAGATAGTCCATCATTTTGATCGAATGATTGAGTCAATCGATTGACCCACGCTTCAATCGGCCTTTCAATCTTTTGGTTAAAACTCCCTCAGGGTAGCCGTGAAGTGGAGCAGTACAAACCACAGATTCTATTTTCGAACTTGTTATAGAACATTGGGCGTTGAAAATGGTGTCAATTTGGGCTTTGGCTTTAACACTGTTGCTCTCAAGCAGAAAAGCAAGTTAAGAACAAAAGACGGAGTTAGTAGCCCAAGTGAGATGGATACAAATAATATGTGAACGATTCCTCCAGTCAGGTTATCTATCATATTGTTATACCTAACATATGGCATATATTTAGACTACCTGAAATTTACGTACGCCATTGCTCCTCAGACTCTTTAACTCATCATTGATAGAAAATTATCAATGTATGGTATGGTATCTCTATAAATGATTTTTAACATAGCAAAAATATTAAAAACCAAATTTTCTACAACAGGTATTTTAATAAATTCGAATATATGTTTAGTCTTTGACCTCAAACATGACCTTACTAATCAAATTTTGAAACTTTTCAATTTAATTCAACTTGTCTTATAAATTTATTATAACATATACTTTTATTTTTAAAACTAATGAAATAAAATTTAATAAAACAAGTTAAGTTTAGTCTTAATAAAACTATTAGTGTGAACAATATTTTGAACCATATAGTATTGATAACAACTGAAACATTACAAGCAATAAGTTCACATTGATGTAAATGAGGAGAAGAACAGATTATATTTTCCACAAGTAGGCGAAAACCTTTTATTTGGACGAATAGTGTAAATAAAAGGAGTTGGTTAATGAACTGGAGAAGTTGAGGAAGGTACATTTGAAATCTCACTCTTTCTCATCAAAGTGCCTATTTCTTCAATTTTGCTGGACCCACCCCTTTGCCAAATCCTCTTCAGTTTCATCGCTTAAAATATTCAGTTTCAAATGCCATTAAATTTAACTAGATAAGCTTAGAAAGTCGTTATGAAATGTGAATCAAACTTTCATCAATCACCGTCAATGCTATTTATTCGCCAAAAGGATTTCTAAACGGCCTCCCTTTAATTATGTTATCTTATAAGTGTTATGACGTCTAGTGTCGACTGTGCTAACGGGCTGGCAAATGTATTAACGTATTTTAACCAGTTATAACACCAATTACTTTAATAAAGTTAAATAGCAATATTAAATTTTAAAGGTAAATGATATACCTTCATGATTTTTGGCAAATTCATAAAATTGCAATGAAACCAGCCTATTAATTTTATCTTGTGCACTGAATTTTAATCTACGGTCAAATTTGTATGGGTGGAACTTCATTTTTTCAGCATCCTTCATGCCCTGTATGCCAAATGAAGAGCTTCAGCATGATGAATAATACATCTTGTTAGCTAGAGTTACAGCGTCTTACTCTTTCCTGGTTACGATCATTGCAAGCAGATCTTGGTCTTGTCTAAAATTGATCCGACTTCTTCCTATTTACGGTATCAGGACACAATGGTTTCACGTCGAGGGTAATGAAAATGGCGACAAATTATGTTTTGAACAACAACAACTGAAGTAAACTGAATAAAATTAACACAAAACACACGATGTTTCACTGACCAACGTCTAAGTTAACAATCAAAACATGTCACAAAATTCCAAAGCTTATCGTTAAAAATCCATTATTTTTAATCTTATCCAAGTTAATAAATTTTTATAACCCTTTAAAATGGGCAATTCATTTGCCGGACCCAGTATTATATAAATACATATGTTATATATAATGTAGTCATAAGAGTAGTGTTATAGTTAACAATAGTATTACCAAATAAAGTTTATTCAATACAAATATAAATAATTAAACAAATAAGAGAAAGGTTCACTTTTCGTACCGAATTTGAATTAGTCGATTGGTTTTGTGAGGTGTCACTAAACGGGGCCATTGTTAAGGAAATGTAAATAGCAGCCTATTTAGCCACTCCAATCGATTCCTAGACATACATTAGGTACAACATATTTTCATAATATAAAACTAGGATGAAAATAATCTAACCTCAATTATTTGTAAAATTTTTTATTTTACTTCAGTTATAATGGGAGAATACGCAGAATTAAATAAAGAAATATAAAAGATGTGTTAACAACCCAACTTCGTATAGTAAACCTATAAGAGAAATTGAAAGCTTTTATAGATCATATAAATCTTCCATTTCTTAACAAGCAGTTTTCATGAAAATGGAAGTTAGCCTGCATTCTCAAAGTAAAAGGTTTAGTTAAGAACACATCGATTCGTTCAATTTATTTGTAAATGTTGCAATAAAAGAAAATTGTTTGAAATAAAATGCTAAGGTTACTTGTGATGCAGATCAATGAGTTTTATCTAAGGTGTTAAATACAAACAAACTGTACAATGAAATAATTTTATG
>JALBCR010004033.1:0-72594 GCA_030710515.1 Abscondita cerata | reverse complement strand
GTATGTCACGTCAAAATCATCAATTTTAAACCGCCCTATATAAGATGAAATAAATTTATTTAGGTAGCTGTTAAATACAAGGCTTTTGCAAACTCCATCTAAAATTTCAGCCTTATATGGGTTCAAATAGCAACTAAATTTAAATGTTAGTGGGATCATATTTTTTGAAAGAAAGCAACCTAAAATATTTATGGCAGTAGCCAAATTTTCAGATTACTCCTATGCCCCGTTTTCCATAAACGTCTAACCTACCATCAACTATCAATGACCCTGTATAATTAGGAAGAGAAGCAATGTCTGTTTCAAAAATCGTATAACTCAAAGTTAGTCGGCCGCTTTGGGGCCCTAGTATCGCCCACCTAGTGCCCGACTAACCAAACTAATTCATTCTAGAATTGAACCGTTTTCAACAGATTTCTTCGTTGAAGTAAACAGAGTTGCCACATCATCACTACCTGTTCGAAGGGAGACCGTTTTGTTTGATACCGTTTGTTTATTTAGCAACGTATTATATTGCAATTTTACAAAACAATTGTTGTTTTCGTTTGCTGTAGAAATTGGTTGTTTCATTTACAACATGACTGCGCTTTAAATAACTTAGGTAGAATTGCTTGTGTGTTTTCATAAAATTGTTTCTATTGTAAAAAGCAGTTTACTATTTTCTAATTACGTTAGGTTTTTTTTTTTACGTAATTTTCGCCTTAGTCATTCTTCACAATTCATAAAAATTCAACAGATTCGTATTTTCGAACTTTATTTAAAAACCTTGTAACTGTAACACAAAGAAGAACCAATACCTTAACACAAAGTATGTTTGAAAAGTCCACCGCCAGCTGCGATGCAGCCTGGCAACGTAAAACCACAGAGTTATAAACTGCAGCAAAGTCTTGTTGATTTTCAACTTCAAGTGTAGCATTCACAATTCTGTTGTGTAATTGTTCTTCATTGCAAATTTCCTCTACATACACTAGTTGTTTTACGTGGCCCCAGAAGAAAAAATCCAATGGATTTAGATCTGGCGACCTAGCGGGCCACTGAACTGGACCGCGCCTACCTATCCACCTTCCATTAAAATGGTTATCTAATCATTCTACAACAACCCTTGCACCCTGTGGTGGCGCACCATCGTGCTGATACCATATCACGTTGCGCAACGCAAGTGGAACATCTGCTAACAACTCATGCAAGTGATCATTCCATAATTCTAAGTAGGACGCAGAATTAACACGACGCGGCAGAATTTTTATTGGAGTAGACGATCGTTGAAAATCCCACACCACGTATTAATCAAAAATCTACGTTGAAAATTATGTCGTCTAAATGCGTGCGGATTTTGTACTGACCATACATGCGCAAAAATTTTAATCTTTGTACTTCATCTCCTGGTTGTAAATCGTGGACACGCTGATAATGGTTAAGGGTGCAATACTTCTCGTTTAAAGTGCTCCAAACAAAATTTTGAGAAACTTGCAGACGGGTTGCAATTCTCCATAGTTACTAATACCTGGTTCATCCAAGCACTGCATCTGATTACTTGATTATTCCTCTTACAGCATTGTGTCGTAGGTTTACACCACCAGTATGACGATTACCAATTCCACATTGTCGCATGATCTTTGAAATGCATCGGAAAATACAGACCCAGGATGGATTTAAACGTCTATTCGGGAATCTCCTTTGATATTCGCGACACTTTCTTTCTTTCTTTACTTTTTGCCGTTGTTAAGAAGCCGTAAACAAAATAATAATGAAGGCATATTTTTCGTTGCTGAACTGCATTCTGGACTAAATTTTTAAGAATTAACAATTTCAAACTACTACCCAGACTGTAAAACTGTTCAATAACTAATAAATAAGTTTTTTGTTTCAAAGCACTCTATATTAGTTTTTTGCCAGAACTTAAAATCGTATCTTTCAAAAGTTGGTATCTCGATATCCTCAAAAACAAGGCCGATTGGATAAAAAATTATTTTGCATTTTTTGCTTAGAGTCAAACTGTGAACACATAAGTTTCATTTTTCGTCTCGTGGTATAAATCACTCTATATAATTCTAATAATTTGACACCTATGTTGAAACCGGTTGTCACTTAATTATTACATAATAAAGGAATGGTGTCTTTAAAGGCTTCTAACACACATACATTAGGTTGTTTTGCAAAGTAAGGCCAGGTTAAAGAGAGTTCGGTGTTAACTTTCGAGCCAAATCATAACAAAGATCAGCAGTTTTCATGCGAGTGTGTTAGCTGGGCGAGGTGGTAGCCCAGTAGCGCTGAAGTAAATCAGCGAAATAATGAAACATGATTTTATCCTCAAGTATAGTCGGTAAAATTTATCTTTTCAGTTTCGGCTTAGCGCGTTTACTTTCACTAAGACATGGAATCAAGTTTCCTATTCTTTCTAACATGTGCGAGTTGCAAGAAATAAAGTAGGAACGTAAATTTGTCACAAGCATTAAGAACTACACTATACGTTTAAAGTATTCGTCATAACAATCATCGAGTTAGAAAGAAATAGAAACACCCAAGCACGTAAGCTTAGTTGCATCAACCTCAAACCATAAATGACAACTGTTTATAGGTATTCCAGAAGTAATGAACATTTTTTAAAGAATTGTTATCGTAATATTATGATTTTATCTTTTTATCTATTTATATTCTCAAGTAGCAAATAATGTTTAGAATTAGCGAAATAAAAAAACTAAAATATGTTTCATTTATGACATTTATATTCTTTGTGGACATTAAATTACAAAATCTTATGTTGTTAATTTAATGCGAAATGTCTATCAATATTTTCTAAGGGAAAAAGACAATTTTGGTCCCCTACGTAATGTTGAGGCTGCAAAGAACGAACATCAAAGCACTAAAAGTAGTCTTCCAACGTTAAGACTGATAATAAAGGGAAGAGAGAAGAAACAAAAGACCTCGAAAAAACCCGAAAAGCGACATACCGGAGGATTTAGTGTATAATCAGGGATATCATTTATAATATGTATGCTGCCAAAAAATCTGTAACTTTAAGTACACTGCAAGCTACCTAGAAGAAAAGGAATTATTAACTGCATCTCGACCTACTATCAGCAAAATCTTAAACAACATAGGATTTAAATATAGAAAAGATTGCAACCGAAGAGCACTTGCGAAAAAAACCCATATTGCGGCATTGTGCGTGTCTTTTTTAAGAGAGTATGTAAAAAACATGGAATCCGCTTCTCGTCTGCCAGTGGTATTTCTAGATGAAACATAGGTATTTGCAAGAGGATCCCCAAAACGGTCGTGGCAAGACGATAATATAAAATCAGTAAAAAATCCTGATCAGTCGTCAACAAGCAAAAGATACATAATTTTACATGCAGGCAGCGTAAACGGATTTGTGGAAAACTGCAGTTTAGTATTTCCCGCTAAATCCAAATCTAGCGATTACCATGATAACATGGACGCCGATCTATTCGAAAAGTGGTTAATCGATCAGCTTCTACCAAATTTGCAGGTGCCTTCTTTAATAATAATGGATAACGCTTCATACCATTCGCGCCTTATAGAGAAATCGCCAGCCCGGAGCGTGGAAAAATCTGATTTGCAAAGTTGGCTGCAAAGAAGACATTTTATTTTCAAATAAGGATTTGAAAATAGATCTGTTACAACTTGCCAAACAACATAAGAAACCAAACGCTTCGTGACTGACGAAATTATTAAAAACACGGACATTACATTCTTAGACTTCCACCATATCACTGCCAATTCAACGCGATCGAGAAACATTTGGGGCATTTCGCAAATCATACTACGATAAACACATTGGACGTGATGGATATTATGAGAAAAAGCGTACTGAATATGTGGAAAGAGATCTTTAAATCAATGTTCCAGCGAAGTGATGGAATAAAACTATTATTCACACAGAAAAACTGATATCCGAGTGGTGGTCTCGAGAATACCTGCTCGACGTAGTTGTGCATCCTCTTATAATTTCTATTAATGACGATGAAACTAGTGATGATTCTGACTTGGATTTTAAAGACTAAAAGAGTGAAGTTGTAATTCTGGTTTCGATTTTTTTGTGGTTTTGGCAGACAAAATTTCTATTGGATGTCTTGTATCATGTATTAACCTATTTTTTCCTTCATTACGTACGTTTCGTTGTTTTTAACTTAGTTTAATTCATTTTTTGTCTTTTTAGTTTATTTAAAATTAAACATTTTTTATTAAAATGTGTTATTTTTTTGGTTAAATTAACGACAAAAGATTTTGTAATTTAATTCCACAAAGAACATAAAATGTCATAAATGAAACATTTAATTTTTTTATTTCGCTAATTCCCAAACATTATTTGCTTACTTGAGAATATAAATAGATAAAAAGATAAAATCATAATATTACGATAACAATTCTTTAAAAATGTTGATTACTTCTGGAATACCTATAAACTGTTGACATTTATGGTTTGAGGTTGGTGCAAGAAAACTTACGTGTTTGGGTGTTTCTATTTCTTTCTAACTCGATGATTGTTATGACGAATACTTTAAACGTATAGTGTAGTTCTTAATGCATGTGACAAATTTACGTTCCTACTTTATTTCTTGCAAATTGCACATGTTAGAAAGAATAGGACCTTGATTCCATGTCTTCCGAAAATAAGCCCCCCCCCCCCCCCCCCCCCCCCCCCCCCCCCCCACATAATAAAACTATACTTTTTCCACGATCAGTATGTAGTTTTATCAAAAAAATTTAATGTAAGATTTAACTGTCAGTTTGGCAAGTAAAAACTATAGCTGCTTTCATGAGTACCAAACATTTTTATTCTGAATAATTATCAAGTTTACTTTTTTATTTGAAGTGTAGACGTCGCGTCGTCTTGACAGATTTTCTGGTTAGATAAATAAATGTCATTTTATGAATGAAAATAGGATCCATTATTTTAAATATTGGTTCTTTATATAAATAAATGTCAGCTTCAAATCAAAACGAGCAACCAATCAGCTTTTGCAAGTACTTCAGTCAATTGGGCAATGAAATGATTTCTGCAGATGTAAAGATATGACAAATTTTCTCTAGTGGTTTATGACTACGAAATGTAAAGTTTTCATAGTGGTCGTGGAAAAAACTATTTCGCACAAATTTATTAGTACTTACTTATATTATGTCATCTGTCACATGTATAATTTTATCGATCAATTTGAATAACTAAAGTATAAGCAGTAATGCAGGTGACAACTTGTAACTTCTCTTCTCTGCTGGTTGTAATTTATTGTCCGTTTTGGAATTATGATGTATTAATCCTAAAAGATAATTCTACTTGAAATGAAACAATAGTAGAAAATATGATCGAAATTACGTCATCTAATCTTAAATACAAAGTCTCTGATTAAAGAGGGATTACTTATTGTTACACCTACATTTGTTGCATCTGAAACGATGTTCGTTTCTTAGAATAGAAAATATTTTTAATCTGACCGTCGATGGTCTGACAACACTGTTAACGTACGTATGACAAGTAATGTTTGTATCTCTACAGTAGATTGTTAACAGCTCTTTTACACAAACTGTCGGTTTTTCTAAAATTGTATATTTATTGCTAGGCAACACACAATACACGACTATTTTAAATCGAATAATAACAGCGTTAAATTAAAATTTGTTTTTCGCTGTTTTAGTTTAAATATTTACCTCCCCAATTGTTAAAAAAATTATTTGCATTTCCGAATTTGAATTAAACGAAACTTGAGTTGTTAGTTTTCACTAATAATTATTCAAAATGAAGTTTGGATCCGTATTAATGTATTGGTTGTTTTAATTAATCTAGTCAAGAAGTGAGTTTTCTGCATAAAATAGTTCTGATAATCGTAGAGTTATGAACGATAGCACATTCCAATTCCGATGCCATTTTTCTGCCGGTGAAAATTGCAATATTGTTATTAACAAAAACACTTAAAAAAAATTAAACTCAGCATTGTGGCAATAATTAAAAAAGTATAAGAGATATCGGAAATCTCAAAAATATTCTGAAAGAGGAGGAAATTTCTGATAGTGTTAAAAGGTTTTTTTCAAAAACGTCATAAAAAATTAACACTTTGTTATCACGGATGTTTTTGTTGATTTGTTAACATACTAAATAGTTAAATTGTTAATGGGAAAAACTAGTTATTTATAATGCTCAAAAAATTTAAAAAAAAACGATTTAAACAATTAGAAATTTTTTTTATATTATAAACCTTCGGATAAATAAAGTGGTAAAAAAATTTTCAAAATATTTAACTACTACATTTGTTTATAAACAATTTATGAAAAATGGGTTCAAAACAATTTTATAAAATCCATTTAATGCCTCCATTAGAGATATACATCTAGCAATACCATACCATATACAACAAAATATCGTTGTTAATAATATTTTAAATATTCATATTTTAATTTTAATCTCTTGACATCATCCTTTGTATGAGGATAAATTTCCTTGATGATCATCAACTCATTATTGAGTAAACCTTGATGAAGCTCTTACATAGAGAGCAAAACGTCGGCAATTTCAACTATTTGAGTTGGTTTTGTACTTCACCTCCACAGAGAAGGGGTCTCAGACCAAATTCTAAACTATTAATTTAAAACTTTGGAGGAAACCTCACCACTGTAATAATCAAGAACAATTTCTACATTGTCGATTGTCAGAAGCCGTAGTCGGATTCTAAAATAAGTTTACAAGTGGATGAGCAACTAGGTGACAGTACTTGGCCGAGTTGAAGACTGAAGGTGCAAAGGGGCTACCTCTAAAGGATATGCTATTCCCTCGGAACCCATTCTCGGTCTATCGTGGGACCCCAAATGAATCTTCACCCGAAATTGTATTTGGAGATATTAATACGATACGTGAGATGTGCAGAGTCAATATGAGGAGTTATGACCCGCTTGGGGTTATGATCCATTTCAAGGTGAAGGAACTGATTCTGCTTCAATAGGTTTGGAAATTCTGTGTTGCCTAAGACCTGACAACATGTTATCAGAAAAATTAGATGAGATGTTACACAATGTAATTGAAGCCAAGGTAAATCGGTGCTATGGCGCGTGATGGAGGAGGCGATAGCTGCCCTGTGTTTTTGACAATCAACTACCTGAAGATAAAGTCCCTGTGTCATTTTATGTGTTCCAAAGTTCAAGTGGCCTGTGCAAAAAATTAACCATTCGAGACTTCGACTACATGTAGCGAATACTGGAAACATGGTTAGCGAGGCCGGTGTCTCAGGAATTAAAAATACAGATTTGTCATCCTTGCACGTTTCTGTTCTTCCTTTCTTTATACCATAAAGTTGAAAAGTTAAAAAAGAAAATGTTACCTTTAGCGACATAATCCAGAGACTGTTGTGTGATTTCATGTAAATTCTCTGATCTTTGAAATTTTATCCAAACTATAGAGTTGATCGTGTGCTGCACTCATCAATCTATTGATTGTATGTTCCGTCAAACCTCTAAACTGGGTTTGTCTCACCGAGTAACTTATACAGCCCTTGCTCTATTACTCATTAAATGGTAACTATTCCAAGTATCTGGGTCCATATTAATAGTGCAGTCTTTAATACTCATTGTATCGCTGCATGGATATATCGTTCTTCCTTCTATGGAAGACTGACAATTTAATAACATCACAGCCATTTTAGCCAATTGTTCGTCATTCATTTTATCACAGGAAGTTTGCAACTTCAAGACAACCTATACAAATAATTTATATTTATATAAGAAAAGTTAGTGCAAATATGTATTCATACCCTATGTTGGCAGATATCCAATTCTGATAAAGCAACACCTGTAAGTTTAGCAGCTTCAGATATAAATTTTTCATCTGACACTGTAACTTCATAAGGCACAATTCTTCCCAACATATCGTCACTAATTCTTGCGTTTCTTTCTTCATTACCATAACCAAAATAAGAACCTACACTTTTTAAGTATTGATAGAATTCGCAATTAACGTTATGTAATAATGCTATCATTAATATTGGTAATAGCTGCATTTGGACTCAAACTTTTCAACTTAACGTTAAATTAAATCATACGAAAGGCCGTTATATTTTTAAATTTATTTGAACTTGATCAGATTTTGCGCGATTCTCGACTAAGCCAATGTTGAGGTTATGGTAAAAATGAGACAGTAAAGATACTAGGTTACAGGTAAACGAGTAAATATTAAAGTATTTGAAAAAACTTTAGCGCGTATTTGTTACTCTAAAAGAAAATATTATTTCTAACGCAATTTAGAAAATTTTAGATGTTTGTTTTGTAATAGTTTTGAATTTAATTTTGGTAAATTTTGAAAATCCCGCCATTTCCAATTGTTTCTTTTGACAAATTACCTGTGTAGCGACACTGCAATAGACCAATCGACTAGGTTAGATTTTTAGATTTTTGCAGCGCTAAATACAAATTATGCTTATTTACAAGTAAAAACCCGAAATAACGGTCAAAACAATTAATGATTACATTGTAAAATAAATCACGCTTTATTTTGCATTTACGTTATCATAACCTTTAATTCGGCTCCGAAAATGAACAAAACCTTCACATTACCAGAGTTAAGCAGTCTTTTGTAAGTCCTCCGAGATTAGTTCAATTAATTGTAACTTTAATATCTTGTAGGGAAGAGTGTCCAAAAAAATCTGATAAGGTAGTTGTTATATCCTGATAGGTAAAAGTGCATACAATGCTAACTTGAAGGTGAAATCAATTTGTCGTATGTTTTCATCTGATACGATCAGCAACATTGAGGATGTGTGTAACGTACATTGTTATTTAACTTAAATAATTTTACTTTTTTAGCATGCGATTGAAGTATACTATGACAAAAGATAATCAAATTGTATATTTACATGTAAGCAGTCTACTTGATACAGACGCTCTTATGAAACATTACGATTCTCTGGTGAAAAGATGCCGTGAAGAAAATAAGGGGACGATTTTTTTTTGACTGTTTATAATGAAATCAAAAGTATCTTTGCTAGAATTCTGTTGATCTTATTTTACGTGAGCCATATAGTTGTGCTCTCACATCCATCTTCAACTTTTGATGTTAATTACATACAATACTTTAAGGCGATTGATCAGTTAAGACAAAAGCTTGCTACTCAAATATCTGAATCACTTAAAGATATCGAAGGAATAAATTTGGAATGGATTTAGTAACAGCAGGCCATGCACTCCCCCCTTTGTTTTACTTTGAACGGTTGTCCTAAAGGAGTAAGAAATATAAAAGAATTAAGAACATGATATTGAAGATAGATTTATCACATACTAAGAAAGATAAAATTATACGTAGCACCAAGTATGTTTTTTCAAAACTTATACAGGGTGTTTCATTGGGAAACGGGCAATTTGTTAACTGCAGGTAGGGGGGTATCTAGGTGATTCTGAAATACCCTCATCATGATTGTTCTAGCATTCATTATAACCGGAATACAGTGTTATATGTATTTCGATCCATTTCTTCAATGGCTTATAACTTATGATCTGCCCTGTATATTTTTTTAATATTTGGGTTACACTTTTTTCATAATATGTCCAATCAATCAAAATATTAATGAAAAGGTAAATCCAGGTCCGGCTTCACAGAATATTTACAAATTTGTTAACCCCCCAAAACAACACCCTGTATTATCGAATTTTAAATGTTTGCTTCCGTATTCGAAAAGAGCGCAAAAAACTGAATCTGCCTTCGGAGTTTGGTCAGAATAGTTTACTACTATATTTAATATTGAAATTCTTTATTAAAATTTTCGGAAGTCAAAGTGAAATTCATGTAATTATTTACATTTTATTTTATTTTATATTTCACTTTACTATAGTTGAATGATAACTCCTAGGATACGAGATATATAAACATGTCTATAACAACTGGGGCGTAATAAATTCATTACGCCCTCAAAACATTGTTTGATCTTAACTGATGATCTATTAAATAATCAAATTTATTTTATAAAATACAATTTGTAATACATACAATGAATTAAGTATTCGTTTTCATATTTTGCTTTCGATTTAACGGGCAGCAAACTTTCCGTCGCTTTTTCAGCATTTTCTTATACACATTCTGGTAGGGCATTCATAATTGCAATTCAATACCAAATTTGACAATTAATTCACAATTTGTTTTTGTTTCATAGCTACCAGATATAGGTATTTGCGTAGGTAAGCGATGCGCCCAAAGATGCCAATTCTATTTGTTTATAAGAATACAAAGTGAAATATAAACTATTGTATACACCACGGCGTTACTGAATGATTACGCCCATCGAACCATATCCATCTCTTGGCTAAAGCCCTCGAGCTGTATTCATGGTTCTCCGGGAGTAATCATTATACTAACGAACTTGCTGCATAAATAGCTATTAATGACATTTGTCTCATCTTAAAAACTAAATATTGTGCGATAAGCGTTTTAGCTTACTACGAATGACATTATTGCAGGGCCTTATTAGGGATTAAACGATAAAATGAAAATTAACAATTAACCTACTTATAAAAAAAAAACAGAAACTAAATTACTAAACACTACAACAACGGATGGAATGTTTTTGCAGCATAACGATGCTTCACTACATTGTAGGATAATTGTAAGAGATTTTTGAAATACCAACTATCCAGATAAATGGATAGGTAGAGGAGGTCCACATGTATGACCTCCAAGGGCACCTGATTTGAATCCTGTCGATTACCGCGTTTGGGGATATGTCAAATCTAAAGTTTATCCAGTAGAGATAAACAGCAGAGACGAATTGTAGGAATGATTTGAAGAAGCATGTAAGGAACTTGGAAATAACCTAGAAGTTATTAGAAAGCCTGTCAGGCATATTATCAAAAGGACGGAGAAATACATTGAACAAAATCAGGGTTATTTTGAATAGAGTATAAGCAAAAAATACATCATCTCCAAACAACCCTCTTCGTTTTTCATTCAGGGTGTGTAATAATACTAGTTTGATTTTTTAATGAACTTTTAGTGATTTGTTTTAATTAAGTTAGTTATAGATGCATGAAAGAGTATTTTTAACTCAATTTATTTTTAAAGATTACAAATAACAGGAATTCTAAGAAACATTATCGTAAATTAGAAATCAATTTTACGTATAAACTATATTAAAATCATATAACTCAATGATAAAACCCATCTAATTATAAGAAAGTTTGCCCTGCAGTTAGCCATTTTTAAAAGGTCTTTGACGGCGCATTGAAATGTTTTCTTCTTCCTAGCTTCTGTTTTTTATAACTAGGTTAATTGTTAAATTTTATTTTAACGTTTTGTTAATAGGTTACGTCATATTTCATACAGTGTCACGTTTTGTTAGATTTCTGTTCCGATTAATCCCTAATAGGATCTGCAATAATGTCATTCGTAGTAAGCATTAATTAACGCAATATTTAGTTTAGGATCAAAAAATTGTCATTAAAATGAAATTAAATGTAAATAATCCCATGAATTTCATTTTGACTTTCGACAATTTTAATAAATAAACAATTTCATTATTAAACAGAAGTAGTTAACTATTTTGGCCAATCTCCAAAGGCACATCTTTAGATTCAGTTTTTGTGCGCTCTATTCGAATATGGAAACAAAAATTTTAAGTTCGACAATACAAGGTGTTGTTTTGGGGTTAAGAAATTTGTAAATATTTTGTGAAGCCGGACCTAGATTGGGCATATTATGAATAATGTGTAGTCCTAATATTAAAAAAATATACCAGTCGGATCATAAGTTATAAGCCATTCAAGAAATGAATTGAATAAATAAAACACCCTGTATTTCGGTTATAAAGACGCTAGATCAATCATAGGGGTATTTTAGAATCACCTTGATGCACTCTACCTGCAATTAACGTATGCCCGTTTCCCAATGAAACACTATATAAAATATATTGTAATAATTACTTACAGTACTTCCTCATTATTTGCTATACCACCTAATGAAGAATTTGTATATATGTCTGAGGAAGAACAAGTGGATCGGCTAGGACATGCTGTACGAAGTTTAATACTAGGTTGTCAACCAGGTGCAACTTTAAAAGTTGAAGCTCCTTATTGTAGTCAACTGAGAAGAGTGAGCGAGTTTTAAAAGTTTTCTTCAGGTCCATATTCAACAAGCACGTAGTAAAGGATTTGATGACAATGTTACGTCCAGTCGGCATGCACAACTTCCTGCTTATTTTGAAGTATTGTATATTTTCTAATTCATTTCTTATATTATTTGGTATTACTTAGCTGCCAAGTTTGCAACATTGGACGGAAGCATGTGAAAACATCTATAAAGTAGTTATGAAACAGGAAACATTAACGTCTTTGAGTACAGACACGCGATTTTCCGAACAACGTTGTCTTAAAGTACTACCTTTAGCTTTAGCACGTTACCAAGAAGGGTTACCAAGTCACTATACTCGTGCCATACACGAAACGCGTTTAACAATGGCTCTAGCATTTTTGGTGCCCAAGCGAGAGGTCCTCTTTTTCATCAGTACAGTGCACAGTTAGTTGCAGAATGCCAAGCATACTGGGAATCGGGGCGGCAATTATGTGAAGCAGCATCACTAACTGGAAATCCGTGCACTTTACCCAAGCATTCTGCAGACCAAGAACATTGCAGCGGAGTTCGTTATATTGGTAAATATTTATTAACATCTAAGATCCACCAATAATTGTTAAAATATTGATAGCTGTGTGTGATTGTGGCAGAAAACAAGGTTCAAGGGAAGATCCTTACAGCTCAAAACAGGCTAATTACACTTTCTATCACCAACAAAGTAAAGATTGTGGATGCCACGCATTAGAAAGGATTCATTTTCCCGTATTTCAACCTTCTATTAAAGAATATACGGCTGCTACGTTAACTGAGAATGAAGATTCGCTATCGATTTTATCAGACCATAGTGATTTAACACCTGACATAGACAGAGGTCTTGTTAGACAACCTAGTACTACTGAATACTTACGGGTATGCTAACATCGAGTTCCCCACCCGGTCTTCTTCCTCACTATTCTAGTTGGTCGTTAGTATGTTTAGGACCATCCTCTTTATACAGCCACAATTTAGGATTATCCGAATCACATCATCCTGGTTTTCTAAATTCCACCAACTATTTACTTCCTTGGGACGTCACAGTGTATTCAAAAGGACGTACTCCTTGGCCACAATTAAGTAAACATTCTATTAGAGGTAGACGCCCACGTCCTACCAATTCGATGCCTCAGTTTACTGTGAAAGTCTTTATTGGAGTTGAATATGAATGTCCTAGAGGACACCGATTTATGCTGGCAGCACCTGACCGAGTGTTACGTGCTGCGCCTACAGTATAGTGAAAGACACTGGACATAAAATTGCTGAGTCTGATATGCCTCTTTATTATCCTTGTCCGTGTCGCCCCAAAACCTTTAACTGCTCAACTTATGAGGTTACACGTTGTGACACCGAAGGCTCCTGTACATTGCACTTTAAATCCCAAGGTAAGGTTCCTGATATTGTTTTACATAATTTTAAAATAAAACTGTTCTAAGGTGCAACCTGGTGCGGGTGCTCCAAATTTTGTTGCCACTGTAGACGGATCCACAGCTTTAACGCAATCTGCATATTGGGTGATGCGTTTACCTTATGTATATGTATCTGATAAAGACAGTTATCCAGAAAATATATCAGCAAAGTTGCTGGCAGGTGTCTTTGGAGTATCAGAAGTTGAATAAAATTATTATTTATTTAATAAATGACGAATTTTGTTTTGTTAAAATAAGTATCGATCGAAGAAATAAATTATCTATAATTATGGAAAACTTAAATTCTCAATAATTGTTCTTAATTTTTTTCTAAATCACGCCATTATTATTTTATCCGGAGTTTCGATTTTTTTTAAATGGTTTTTCTCCATTTTATTGTTTCGTCTGTATATTGTTAATGAAGCTGTAGATAGTCCATCATTTTGATCGAATGATTGAGTCAATCGATTGACCCACGCTTCAATCGGCCTTTCAATCTTTTGGTTAAAACTCCCTCAGGGTAGCCGTGAAGTGGAGCAGTACAAACCACAGATTCTATTTTCGAACTTGTTATAGAACATTGGGCGTTGAAAATGGTGTCAATTTGGGCTTCCTGGCTTTAACACTGGTTGCTCTCAAGCAGAAAAAGCAAGTTAAGAACAAAAGACGGAGTTAGTAGGGCCGCAATTGAGATGGATACAAATAATATGCGTGAAGCGATTCCTCCGAGTCAGAGGTTATCTATCATATTGTTATACCTAACATATGGCATATATTTAGACTACCTGAAATTTACGTACGCCATTGCTCCTCAGACTCTTTAACTCATCATTGATAGAAAATTATCAAGGTATGGTATGGTATCTCTATAAATGATTTTTAACATAGCAAATATATTAAAAAACCAAATTTTCGACAACAGGTATTTTAATAAATTCGAATATATGTTTGGTCTTTGACCTCAAACATGACCTTACCTAATCAAATTTTGAAATTTTTCAAATTTAATTCAACTTGTCTTATAAATTACTATAACATATACTTTTATTTTTAAAATCCGTCGAAAGCCAAAAATTTAATAAAACAAGCGAAGTTCTTTAGTCTTAATAAAACTATTATTGCGTGAACAATATTTTTGAACTACATAGTATTGATGTACGCAACTGAAATAATAAGGGCACAAGTTCACATTGATGTAAATGAGGAGAAGAACGACGCTATATTTTTTCCACAAGTAGTAGGCGAAAAACTTTTATTTGGACGAATAGTGTAAATTGGGTGTGCCGAGTTGCCAATGAACTGGAGAAGTTGAGTAGCAAAGGTACATTTGAAATCTCACTCTTTTCCTTGTCAAAGTGCCTATTTCTTCAATTTCATGGACCCACCCCTTTGCCAAATCCTCTTCAGTTTCTGGTCGCTTAAAATATTCAGTTTCAAAATGCCATTAAATTTGAACTAGACAAAGCTAGGAAAGTCGTTATGGAATGTGAATCAAACTTTCTATCAATCACCGTCAATGCTTGCTTCATTCGCCAAAAGGATTTCTAAACGGCCACCTTTAATTATGTTATCTTATAAGTGTTGCGACGTCTAGTGTCGACTCGTGCTAACGGGCCGGCAAAATGTATTACCCATTTTTAACTAGTTATAACACTGTAATTACTTTAATAAAGTTAAATAGCAATACAAATTTTTAAAGGTAAATGATATACCTTCATGATTTTCGCGCAAATTCATAAAATTGCAATGAAACTGAAGCCTATTAATTTTATCTTGTGCACTTAATTCTTGACCTACGTCAAATTTGTATGGGTGGAACTTCATTTTTTTCAGCATCCTTCTCATGCTCCTGTATGTCAAATGAAGAGCTTCAGCATGATGAACAATACATCTTGTTGGGCTAGCAGTTACAGCTGCCCTTACTCTTTCCTGGTTACGATCATTGCAAGCAGATCTTGGTCTTGTCTAAAATTGATCCGACTTCTTCCTATTTACGGTATCAGGACATAATGGTTTCACGTCGAGGGCAATGGCGAATGTTAAAATGGCGACAAAATTGTCTTTGAACAACAACAACTGAAGTAAACTGAATAAAATTGTTAACACAAAACACACGATGTTTCACTGACCAACGCTCCATTTTAACAACTGTCAAAACATGTCACAAAATTTCCAAAGCTTACTCGTTAAAAATCCGTATTATTTTTTAATCTTATCCAAGTTAATAAATTTTTATAACCCTTTAAAAATGGGTAATTCATTTTGCCGGACCCAGTATTATATAAATACATATGTTATGTTAAATGTAGTCATAAGAGTAAAGTGTTATAGTTTAATAATATGTATTACCAAATAAAGTTTATTCAATACAAATATAAATAATTAAACAAATAAGAGAAAGGTTCACTTTTCGTACCGAATTTTGAATTAGTCGATTGGTTTGTGACGTCACCGCTAAACGGGGCCATTGTTAAGGAAATGTAAATAGCAGCCTATTTAGCCACTTCCAATCGATTCCTAGACATACATTAGGTACAACATATTTTCATAACATAAAACTTAGGATGAAAATAACTTAACCTCAATTTATTAACTTAAAATTTTTTATTTTACTTCAGTTATAATGGGAGAATACGCAGAATTAAATAAAAGAAATATAAAAGACTGTGTTAACAACCCAACTTCGTATAGTAAACCTATAAGAGAAATTGAGGTAAGCTTTACGATCATATAAATCTTCCATTTCTTAACAAGCAGTTTTCAAGGAAAAATGGAAGTTAGTGCCTGCATTTCTCAAAGTAAAAGGTTTAGTTAAGCAACACATCGATTCGTTCAATTATTTTGTAAATGTTGCAATAAAGAAAATTGTTGAAGCAAATGCTAAGGTTACTTGTGATGCAGATCCGTTATTTTATCTAAGGTACAAATACAAACAAAACTGTACAAATTTGGATTTAATGAAATAATTTTAGGTATATAAATGTATATGTAGGTACCCTGATGTTGATGAAGGCTTTAACATAAGTAAAGCAATTACACCTCATGAATGTAGATTACGTGAAATGACTTATTCTGCTCCAATTACTGTCGACATCGAATATACTAGAGGAAATCAGAGAGTTTCTAAAACTGGTTTATTGATAGGACGAATGCCAATTATGTTGCGATCTTCTAATTGCGTTTTAACAAATAAATCCGAATATGAACTAGCTAAGATGAATGAATGTCCACTTGATCCTGGTGGATATTTTGTTGTAAAAAGGTCAAGAGAAAGTTATATTAATCCAAGAGCAGTTGTTAAAGAATCGAATGATTGTGGAAGAATCTAAGTTTGGAATTCAATGTCAAGTTACAAGTTCAACTCATGAGAAAAAGTCAAGAACTATAGTATTTGTTAAGGCGTCTAAATATTATATGGCTCACAACAGTTTCACTGATGTATGTATTTATAGGAAGATATCACCAATGTGTCTAGAAATACTGTTTTAGCCAATACCCGTATCCATAGTGTTCAAAGCTTTAGGATTAACGAGTGACCAAGAAATATGTTCATACATTTGTCCAAAAGACATGTGTAAGTTTGCTCCAACTTTAGAAGAATGTCATAATTTAGATATATATACACAAGAGGCAGCTCTTCGACATCTTGGGGCAAAATTAGTAGCTAAACGTTTTGTAACTTCTGCTAGTAAATATAAGACGCCCACCGATGAAGCACGTGATATGTTGGCAACCACTGTTTTGGCGCATGTCCCAGTGAAAGAGTACAATTTTCAGACAAAAGCGATTTATTTGGCTTTAATGGTATTTGAAAAATTTTGTTAATATTATGTAATTAATATAATATTTAGGTGAAACGTGTAATGGATGCCCAAAACAACAAGAAAGTTATTGACGACCGCGATTATTATGGAAATAAACGTTTAGAACTAGCAGGTTCGCTTTTATCACTAATGTTTGAAGATGTATTTAAGCGTTTTAACTGGGATTTGAAATCAATTGCGGAGAAAACGATACAGAAAATCAGAGCTAGTCAATTTGATGTTATCAAGTATATGAGATCAGACTTGATTACTAATTGTCTTGTGTTTGCAATATCGACGGTGAGTTTGTCAGATCTGTTTTGATTGAAAAGCTGTTTTTATGTTTGTAGGGCAATTGGACAATAAAACGTTTTCGAATGGAAAGGCAAGGAGTTACACAAGTTTTATCTCGTTTAAGTTATATTTCAGCTTTAGGAATGATGACTAGAATTAATTCCCAGTTTGAGAAAACCAGGAAGGTTTCTGGTCCAAGATCTCTCCAACCTAGTCAATGGGGAATGTTGTGCCCGAGTGACACACCTGAAGGTGAAGTAAGTGAATTATTTGTACTTGAAAAGTATTTTATATTTATTATTATATTATTTAAGGCATGCGGGTTAGTAAAGAACCTTGCACTAATGACACACATTACAACTGAAGGAGATGATTACCCTCTAATTCGTTTAGCAACTAATACTGGTGTACAAGATGTTAATTTAGTTGGAGGAGAAGCTATGCAATCGCCTACAAACTATATTGTATTTCTAAATGGTAATATTTTGGGAATCACAAAGGAATACAAATACTTGTTAGATTCTTTCCGTATGTGGAGAAGAGCAGGAAAAATTTCTCAATATGTTTCTATATACTTAAATAAAAGTCAGCGTTGCATTTACATAAGCTCAGATGGTGGACGTTTATGCAGGCCATATATTATTGTTAAAAATGGCATACCTTTAGTCACGTCACAACACATTAGCGACATGGAAAAAGGTATTGGTGTTATTAGGAGTTTTGAAGATTTTCTTCATCGAGGTAAGTCGAGAGAAACATATTATGTTGTATTTGATGTTTTTATTATTTTTTAAGTTTTATTTTTTCTCTTGTATTAATTTTTTGTTATGAACCAACCTATGTACGGGCAACATAGCCCCTTATAGGTCTTTTTTCGTTATAAGCGGTGGGGCACTACCAACGAATTATTCTGTAGCATTAAATTGAAAAATAATGTAGAAAATCTTAAGACACATACATAATTATACTATATTGAGATTATTTGAGACCACATTTTAAAAATATTTTGGATTGTACCATGTTTCTGATTAGAGGGCCTAACTATTTCAAGTTTCCTACTTCACCGATAGGGGCGCAGTTCACAATAATAATACAAAAACCATTTTTTTTTTAAAATGCATGGTAATGGTACCATAAAATTTAAGTAGTTTGTAATCCTCAGATCATTTTATGTAAGTTTGTTCCAATGCATGTAGCGGTGACTGGGAAAGCTGACTAAGTAAAACAGTCATAAGTTTTGGTACTGTTCTAGGATTTTGACAAATTTAATATCATTTGAAAGTCAATTCAGTGCCTAATGAAATATTATATTATCGTTCTATTCTGGTTTTTTAACGATCGCTAGGTGGCGTTGTTTGACCAATTGTTAATTTTTCGACTTTTTGTAAATTTTCCAAATGCAATGCTATATTTTTAAATTATTTACTTGAAAGAGCATGAAATTAAATAATAAATGGTAAAAACCGCATCTCAATACCTATTTTCTAAGTGGAGATACGAGAAAAAATATGGTATTATAGGGGATCAACTTTTATTCTTAACTAAATTGAAAATTTTACATAATCTAGTAGGCGTCCAGATATCTAAAGTCTTAAATGCATAGTAATTTAATTCATTTGTAGGTAATTGTCAAGAACAGACCGAGACGTACGCCGCTATATCAAAATATCTAGTAGACTTGTAAACGTTTTATTTTTAAGCTATCAACATCTAGACGCCTACTAGACTATGTAAAATTTTCAATTTAGTTAAGAATAAAAGTTGTTTCCTAGTACACCATATTTTTCTCGTATCTCCATTAAGAAAATAGATATTGAGATGTGGTTTTTACCATTTTTATTTAATCTCGTGCTCTTTAAAGTGAATATTTTAAAAGTATTGCATTGCATTTGAAAATTCCCAAGAAAAGTCGAAAAATTAACAATTGGTCAAACAACGCCACCTAGCGATCGTTAAAAACCAGAATAACATTATATAATATTTAATTTGGCATTGAATTGACATTCAAATGATATTAAATTTATCAAAATCCCTAAAACAGTACAGAACTTACGACTGTTTTACTTAGTCAGCTTTCCCAGTCACCCCTACCAGTTATTTGACAAGATAGAAGAAAAAGCATTGAAGCAAACTTACATAAGATGATCTGAGAATTACGACTACTTAAATTTTATGGTATAATAAAAAAAGTGGTTTTTGTATTATTATTGTGAACTACGCCTCCTATCGGTGGAGTAGAAAACTTGAAAATATTTTCCAGCAGTTTTTCATAAGCGATTTTATTACATGGATTTTTTTCCCTAAGTTGTACGATAAATAGTTTCTAAGACACAGCCGGTGGCCTCTCTTAATCAGACACATGGTACAGGATGCTCCAGAAACAAAGTTGGGTTATTTTAAATGGATCAGCCTGTATTTTTTGTGTTTTTGAATTGTACGATAAAAAAATAATGTAACAAACAGAAAAACACCAAAAACTGCACCAAAAAACTTTACTCGGACACGTATTTCAATCGCTAAGCTATCATCATCAGCGAACCGATACTAAAATTAAAAACAATAGAAAGCTTATATATACTATCTGTGTGTCATGCATCGTTACACTTATATAAGCTTAAATAATTTCGAAAATCCTAATGGACCGTTATCATCATAATTCATAAGCAAATTTCTATTTTTAAAAACTTCTAAACTTTCATAAGAATCAAGTTCGTTTTTAGTATCTACCCTCTTAATTAATTCAATGTCGCCTACTCTATGGTCTTTTTCAAGCATATGCATGGCAACACTGGACCTATCTGTGCGATGATATTTGACATGAGCTACGTGCTCTTTAAAACGAGTTTTAATAGGTCTCTTGGTTTGCCCTATATATACTTGGTTACAGTCTTTACAATTAATTTTATATATTCCCGATTTATCACACATTTCTATTGGGTCTTTCGGATTGCCTAAAATATTTTGCAAGTTGTTGTTACTACTAGAGGTTACTGTTTTATAATAAAATTTTGAAAATATTTTTTGAAGACCTTTGTGTATGTGGGATAATTTGGTAATTTGACATATTTCTTATCTATTTTGCTATTACTACTATATAAGTATTCTAAATTATTTTTTAAATCAGTTTTAAATGTACCCATGAACAGGTTAACCATAAACCATGAATTATTCAAGCTTATCTAAGAATCAATTAAGTGTAACGATGCGTGACACGCAGATAGTATATATAACCTATTGTTTTTAATCTTAGTATCGGTTCGCTGATGATGATGGCTTAGCTATTTAAACACGTGTCCGAGTAAAGTTTTTTGGTGCAGTTTTTGGTGTTTTTCTTTTTGCCTAAAATGAACATTATCTTATTACTATATTTAATGTATAGGCCAATTCAGCTCGTTTGATATGGTAGGTATTTCTGGAGCACCTGTACGATCCAAAGTGTGGTCTTGAATCTTCTCGATATATGTATGCCTTTAGATTTCTAACATTATTTGTCGTTTTAATGCTGCAGAATAATTCGATGGTAGTGCCCCACCCCGTATAACAAGGATTTTGGAAAAAATATAGTTATAATATTCTTAGGTTTGATTGAGTTCCTAGATGTTAATGAAGAAAATGATAGTTTTATTGCTTGCTATGAACAAAACATCACTATGCAAACAACTCATTTAGAAATTGCTACTTTTACATTACTAGGAGTATGCGCTGGTCTAATACCATATCCTCATCATAATCAGTCTCCGAGAAATACCTATCAGTGTGCTATGGGAAAACAAGCAATGGGTGAGTTCTGCACATAAATACACAAGTATTTTTTAAGTGGCAACGTTTAGGCACCATTGGTTATAATCAAAGAAACAGAATCGACACATTGCTGTATAGCTTAGTTTATCCGCAACCTCCAATTGTCAAGACAAAGACGATAGAGATGACTCATTTTGATAAGCTTCCTGCAGGACAAAATGCAACAGTGGCTGTTATGAGTTACAGTGGTTACGACATTGAAGATGCTTTAATAATAAATAAGGCTTCAATCGACAGAGGCTTTGGACGTTGTCTCGTTTATAGAAATTCAAAATGCTTTTTAAAACGTTATGCCAATTTAACTTTCGATAGAATCCAAGGACCGTTAATGGATCCTGTTAGTAACAAAGTAATTTGGAAACATAATATATTAGATTCAGATGGGATTGTAGCACCAGGAGAATTAGTAGAAAACAGACAGGTACCATTATGTTGTGTCTCTCAGTTAACATTAAGTGCTTCAGTGAAATGTTTGTCTTACGACATCTCGTATATAAAGAACACGTAAATAATAGTATAAACTAAGAAATACCAACAGTTAACTGTAACGACAATTCAATGTTCATTTGCAATATCGTCATCAAAGCGATAACTTCAAATGCAAAACACTCGTGTCGATAACAAGCCAAGTATTTCTGTACAGTAGCATAACCGCACGAAAGAACACCTGATGATCATTTCGCTCCTATTATAAGCTAATCAGAGGTGTATACTTAGGTGTGGTATACAACTGTACAAGAAGGCGCTATGTGTAAGAGAGAAATGTACCTTAGGTTTTCTTTCGTGCGTGTGTGCTACTGTACAGAAATACTTGGTTTGCATATCGGCACGAGTGTTTGCATTTGAAGTTAGCGCTTTGATGACGATATTGCAAATTAACATTCAATTGCCGTTACAATTAAGTACTTCCTTCCAGGTGCTGGTTAATAAGTCAGTGCCAGTTTTATCAAATGTACCTGGCACTACCACGGGTATATCAAATATTGACTACAAGGAAGTGGCAGTTTCGTATAGGAATGTAGAACCAAGTTACATAGAAAAAGTTATGGTTTCCACCAATGAAGATGATTCCGGTCTTATAAAAATATTGTTAAGGCAAACGAGGCGTCCAGAAATTGGTGATAAATTTAGTTCTAGGCACGGGCAAAAGGGTGTTGTAGGTTTGGTTGTGGAACAGGAAGACATGCCTTTTAATGAATATGGAATCTGTCCCGATATTATTATGAATCCTCATGGGTTTCCTTCTCGTATGACTGTAGGAAAATTAATCGAATTATTATCGGGAAAAGCAGGATTAGTTGAAGGTAAAATGTACTCAGGTAGTTTTTCAATTCAATACGAATGTGTTTTAGGAAAATTTCATTATGGTACGGCTTTTGGGGGTTCAAAAGTTCAGGATGTCAGTGAAGAATTAGCAAAGCACGGGTTTAATTATCAAGGCAAAGATATATTTTACTCTGGAATAACTGGGGAACCTTTGGAAGCTTACATTTATTCTGGTCCTGTTTATTATCAAAAATTGAAGCACATGGTTCAAGATAAAATGCATGCCAGGTGAGTGTTCATTTTACTCAATTTTTTAAAATTTTAGTTTACGAATGTGAAGTTATCTGGTTATTTAAATCTATAATTGTTTTCAGAGCTCGGGGACCAAGGGCTGTATTAACAAGACAACCAACAGAGGGTAGAAGCAGAGATGGCGGACTGAGATTGGGAGAGATGGAACGTGACTGTTTAATTGGTTACGGAGCAAGGTAAGTGTAGTGTAAGATCCAATTTCACCGTTGTTATTTTATTTTGATGACAAGACATTTTTGTATTATTCTTTCTATCACTCTTTTCAGCATGATGCTTGTGGAACGTCTCATGGTGTCCAGTGATCAATGCGAAGTAGATGTATGTAACAAGTGCGGTAGACTAGGATATTGTGGTTGGTGCAACAGTTGTAAGAGTTCCGGACACGTTTCAACAATCACCATGCCATATGCTTGCAAACTCTTACTTACTGAGCTACAAGCTATGAACATAACTGCAAGACTTACTTTAACTCATTATTGTCAGTAAAAATGTTTAACTGTGTAAATAAAGAATGTGTTTTTTTCAAGATTTCATTAAAGTATTTATTCATATCTTACAACATTCACTATGTATAAGAATTACTCTTATGTTTTGGTAGAAACTGAAAACCTTCAGGCACTTTTCCTAAGAGCATCTCGCTAATTTTTATCCAATCTAATGCAGAAGGTGATGCCATTAATGTTTCTAATTCATCTCTACCACGAAATCTTGGTGGCCTTTCATTAATTTTTTGAGGTGGCCTTTCTAATAATCCTACTGGAACGTACCTGTACAAAAAGGATAACCATTCTAAAAGAAATCGTCTCGTATTTTCAACTCCTTTAGTATCCGAACCCCAATGTTCTAAACCATAATTAACATACTTCTTCACAATGTCAAATCTTTCGCTGCTCGTAATATCCCATAATTTTTGCTCTTTGATTTCTGTGAAGATCCATGGTTTTAATAAAGCTCCCCGTCCTATCATAATCCCAGTCAACTCAGAACAACATTCTGTAGCTGTTTTGTAATCTTGATAACTTAAGATATCGCCATTTCCAACAACAGGCAGTGGTGAGGCATCTTGAACACAACGCTTAATGTAGTTCCAATCAGCTAATTTCGTATATCGTTGTTCTCTTGACCGACCATGAATAGTTACCATGCTAGCTCCCCATTCACCAAATTTTGGAATCTGAAAATGATTCATTACCAATTAGTTTATCGTGTTATCACTATTTACCATCTCATGTGCTATACTCTGTGTACTATACACACCAGTACGTGTTTTAACAGTTAGTGGAATGGTAAGTACTTGATTCAAAGAGCGTATACAAGCTTCAAGCACTCGAGGCCTTCTTAATAACCCACAACCCCCTCCTTCTCTATACACTAATTCAATAGGACATCCTAAGTTTAAATCAATAAAGTCTATATCAGTTTCTTTTTCTAGCATTTGTCCACATTTTGCCAGCAAATGAGGATTATTAGCACAAAGTTGTACTCCAAAAACATTTTCAGTGTGATGTCGCTTAACTAAAGCCCATTCTTGAGGCAACCCTTGTAAAAGTGATGAACACATTGCCATTTCACCACAAGTAATATCTGCACCAAACTCTTTGCAAATCCTCCTAAATGGCAAATTTCCTACTGTAGTCAAGGGACTTAGCAACAATTTGTTCTTCCAGTCGAGAACAGTTTTTTCTCTGTTGAGAATTTTTATTATATCTTCATCGGTGACACAACCTGTGGTGGACCCTAAATTATTTTTTTTCTACAACATTTATTGTTTAAAAATAAAGTTTTATTATAAAATTTGTAAGCACGTACCTGTAAATCATTATACCTAACAATTTTTTCAGCGAACTTGAAGTCATAAGTGCGTTTACGCAATGAATTTTGTAGTTCATGTGATAAATTATTCCTTGTATGTAATCCTATCTCCTTATATGCTTCTTGTTTTTTCTCATCTTTAATGTTATAACCTTCAGGTGTAAGATGCTGCCCTCCAAATCTACAAGTTAATCCGCGTACACAAAAACCAGTTGTCTTATAATTGTAACATTCTTCACCTATAATAAAAAATGTTACACACGTTTAAATTTATATTCAAGTACAATACCAATATCAATCGGCTTAGATTGCAAGTACTCTTGCACATCATGCATAAAAAAACATTTCGTTTTAGAACATTTTGGAATGGGTTCTCCTTCATTAATATGAATTAAACTGTTGCAAAGCTCCTTCTCCTTATTCTGTCTAAAGACAGGGCGAGCTTTGTTTTGTCCTTGCAATTTCTTCTTTTCTCGTTTTGATAAACGAGACTTTTTCTGTTGGGGTTCTTCCACATCTGCAGCTTGATCTTCATTGTGGATTCCTTCTTTATCTTTTACTGAAACGCATTCTAATATCAATTCCCTTTTTGGTCTTCTAGTACAAATCTATAAATTAATTAGTTTAAGAATATTTTACGTTAAGACCACGTACTTACTCGGCTTTTATCAAGCAAACTCCATCTGAATTCATAATAAAAGGTGACAAATTACTTTATTTAAAAAATGTATTTTGCATACAAGAATAAGGTTAGTATGTTGAAAAGTTCAACAACAGCTACCTCTAGTGTTCAGAAAGGTTAGTTAATTTTAAGAACCGCCAAAATTAAAAATGCAATTTTTATTTTAAACAAGTTTGAAGAAAAGCTACGAAATTGTATATCTACAGTATCTGCAGAAATTCTAAATTAAAGAAAAAAAATCGGGTAAAGTACAAAGTGTGTATAATGCCTTTTGTGGTGGCTAATGCTCAAAATGGTTTTTGGCAATCACAGTTTTTTCACTTTAATTATTTCACTTTTTTGATACAAAGTTTCACTTGCAGCATTAATCGGTTTTTTGGACAAAAAGACATATTTGAGACTTCATTTCACATTTAATAACTATTGTGAATCAAGGCTGTAAAGTATTTTTTTTTGTAGTTCTGATTGCGTTAATCCGAGGCCAATATATCAGAAAAAGCCTAAAAAAACCTTATAGCCACGGTGCACACAAAATTTTTTAGGCGCTCGACACCATAGATAAATTAAGGGGGGGAGATGTTTAAAAATAATAGGTAGCAAGGAAAACTGAACCTTATTGTACATTTAGTTCTCGGAATATCCAGCGGTGCGGTGCGATCGTGTGCCTGTTTACATGGATGCCACGTTTTATTTTAAAAAAATCTTGTTGCATATTAAATTTTGAAAACATTAAGTTTGTTAGCAGTACTATTATTAATTGATTGATAAGTACCCTTAAAACAGCTTTATATTTTTAAATGTTTGAAGTAAAACTTAATGTTTTACGAAAGACAAAACTTGGGGCGTTGTCACTGTTACTTTTTTTCAATATGCTTACTTTTTGTTTTTTTTATGTTTGAATTTGTACATTGTATAGCATATTTAACACCACGATTTTAATAGAAATAAATACAAAATCAAAATTCTACTACAACCACGACAAAGTCCTTTTCTATATCTTCCAATTTCAATCAAAACATTGCTGGTAACTTGAAAATTTTATTCAATTTTATAGGTACTTTGAGATTATTCGACGCATTAAAATGTTTACTTATAGTGCATTATTTAGCGGGAGCGCATTGCTAGTACGAATTTCTCTTAATATTGTTACTAAAAGAATTTTTTTTATTTATATTTTATAAATACGTGTAAGTACATAAGTTTATTATTTGAATGTTATGTTGGTTAAGATCCGGTTGTACAAATGTTCTAGTAATTAACGTCATTCAGCCTTGTGATGTATCAAGTAAACGTTATATAACGTTAACGTTATCGAATAGTTTACGAGGATATATTGAAAAATTCTTAGCCTACTATAGAACCAAACAAAATTTCAATGTCAAAATATTTTATTACTCAACATATTCTCCTCTTCATTGGATACATTTATTACAGCGAACCTGCAACGTCTCTAGACCTTTCAAAAAAAATTTTTTTTCTTGCTCTGCAAACCAGACCTCCACAGCTTCTATTACCTTCTTGTTGGAAGAAAATGTACGACCTTTTAAACTTTTTTTCAGTTGAGGAAAGAGGTGATAGTTGGACGGAGCCAAATCGGGTGAATAAGAGGGGTGTTCTAGTAATTCAAACCCTAAATCACGAATTTTTGCATGGCAACATGAGATTTGTGTGCAGGGGCGTTGTCCTGCAAAAACAAAACACCTTTGGATAGCTTTCCGCGTCTTTTCTCTTTAATATTTTCCCGTAGAGTGGTCAGTAATGTCGAATAGTAATCTCCAGTTATTGTTCTACCCTTATCCAAAAAATCAATCATGATTACTCCATGGCAATCCCAAAAAACTGAAGCAAGAACTTTTCCAGCAGATTTTTGGACACGAAACTTCTTAGGTCTTGGAGAACCAGAGTGTCGCCATTCCATCGATTGTTGCTTTGTTTCTGGATCGTAGAAATGTACCCAAGTCTCATCCATAGTAACAATTCGGTTTAAGAAGTCTACATCGTTTTCAAATCGAGCACAGATCGAACGCGATGCTTCTACCCTTGCACGCTTTTGGTCAACATTCAAACATTTGGGGATCCATTTTGCAGCAATTTTCTCATGTCCAAATTGACGTGAACCATATGATGAACGCGTTCGTATGAAATATTCAGTGCTTCAGATATCCGTTTTAGCCCAATTCGACGGTCTGATAAAATCATGTCATGAACTGCATCGATATTTTCGGGGACTGACACAGAAACTGGCCTTCCCGATCGGTCATCATCTTCAATGGAAAATTTACCTCTTTTGAAGCTTGCATTCCAATTTTGACGGTCGCATACGAAGGACATTGATCACCAAGGGTATTAAGCATATCTTCGTAAATCTGCTTACCTCTTAACCCTTTTAAATACAGGTACTTGATGATGGCTCGATACTCCAATTTTTCGATTTTCACAATTTCGGTGGACATCTTTTTTCATTTAATTTATTGCGTGACTCTGGTTTACTTTTTGACGTCAAACTTTACACTGACACTTCTAATAAGTTATTGTTCGTTGCTATGGTAACGCAATATTTTGTTTATTCAAGGAAGTGGTTTAGGCTAACTAGATATCAATACATCCTCGTACACATGAATATAAGGTAAATATTCCATAACGTTAAACACGTTATATAACGTTTTCTTGATACATCACGGCTGATTGTTGCTAAGATTATTTATTTAACATTTGTTTAACCGCACCTAACAAATTTAGTTTTTCATTTTATTTATGTTTTAAACTTGAACATATGTTTATTATTTTAATGTTAGTTTTGTTTTTGTTACATTTAAATAAATTTTAATTTGCATAAATATACATATACTTTTATTCTTTACAGTTTTTTTTAATTGAACCCAATAATTTAAAGTTAGTAACACTAAAGAAGTAAACAATAAATTTAAGTTTCCCGCCATGGATTTAATTTGGGTTTAGTTCTCGGTATGGCCATGAGCGCTGCTAGTATCGATTTTATTTCCAATTTCGTAATATGTGTTTCGTAGATCTCATGCTCGACACCCACAACTACGCTCGTATACGCACAGCACATATGCACACCTCCCACGCACGACCAGCCAGAAGATGGTGCAACGCACTGCACCTGCAAATGTTACAGAACGGAAAGTTCTCTTAAGAGAACCAAAAACCAAACGAAGGCAAGTTCAGCAGGAATCTACGCATAAACCTACAAGTTGGTGCTGTAATACAATTTCTGGACAACTAGTCGTTCGTGAATGCTGTAAGGATAAAGTGTCGTCGCGAAAACAATTTTTTTTGTTCAGTGTCTGTGCGGGTATATAGTTAAAAATGAACAATCAAGATTGACTAGTTGTTTAGGATGTGCATAGTAGTTTTAGGCCCATTTATATATTTTTTCACGACCCTGTAAGAGCTCTTGTGTGTGTAAATAAATCCTACTCAAAACTTACAAGATTAATTAAAACAAAGTTATGTTGGAACATTTATTGTTATATAAGAATGTCTTATGGTCAATATCATTCTGTCCCTTTTCGCTATTGCAATTTTAACCATAGAATTAGTATACTTCTAGAAGGCTAGTATATAAGAGTACATAAGCTGATGTATTCACAAAGAAAGAGAGACAACAGATCCATGTGTTAGACAAAGACGCTAACTTTTGGAATTATTGCGCATGCTTGCAGTAGATAAGGTATAAGCGTGAATCTTAAGCGAATTAAATAATTACAAACGAAACAAAAAATGTACTCTTAAACAAGTAGCTTATTAGTTAATCGAATTAAACTTACCTATGCATCATGAAGTGAGCATTTTTTCGATCGTATCGATAGTTGCATAAGAAACATCGTCTAATTGAAGGCATTTCTCAGACAAAGTAAATAAGGCTGGCATTTACTCTCAGGAATATACTTCATTTTGTGCACAATTTGTTCCAATTTTTAGAAGTTAGTTTGAAAGTGGTAATTGCGGACGACTTTATTTCTTTATTACTAATGTTTGATCTAACTACTGACAGAGTGTTTTTATTAAATTTATAAAAGGTAACTGTTTGTGATCCAAAAAGTATGAGTCTATTTTACTATAAATATTTACGAATAGTGTTTTTAAATATAAGAATATTGCAAACATCTCGATGTGAATAGATAGATATAAGTAATATCTTGTAAACAACGTGTCGAAATTTTTTTAAAACATTAATTTTTCGTAATATAATGGAACTAAATTTTTTCAAAATCCGTAAAATTACCATATTTAATTTAAAACTAGGCAACAAACATTGCACTAAGCTTGCTACCTGTGATTTTACACAAACTTACCTGTTCACTAACCAAACAATAGACAAGGGGTTACATAGGATTAGAAGTGAGTATTTATTCGAAAGTCGTAAAATGTTTTGACAGATTTGTTTTTAAATTACTTAGACAACTAAACATACACGCAATTTAAATTTCGTTTAGGTAAATGCCAGCCTTAAGCAGCAAAAATGAACTACAATAATACGATAATGGCGTAGAGGACGATTAAAATGTAAAGAACCTGTCACGTGAATCAATCTGCGCGAACGATTCATTTGACCTTCAATTCAGTAGCGCCGTAAAAAATTGTTTAAATGTAAGGTAGGGTTGGATCGAGGAAGTGTTAAAACGAAATCAAATTTTGAAACACTTCTTCAACGCAAATCATAAAAATATACCTTACTATAAATGTATTTATTTAACTAGGGTATAATTTGAATAACACTACAAACGAAATTACGAAATACACTTCGTTGTTGCCCTTAATGTGAACAGTAGACTCGTCCGTTTCATTTTCGTTCACGGCGCAGGTCACGGACGGTTCTTTATATTTCAATCGGCTTAACCACGTTTATTTAGCAACAACGTCAGATGACGTTAGGTTTACAAGCATACATGTTTACAATAGTACGGATATATACTAAATGCTCGCGCAAGCGTGTATGATTATCCGAAACCTATTACTTTCTCACTTTCCTCGTGAGGGACTTCTCATTCTACTAGCCTTCTAAATACTAATTCTATGATTTTAACGAAGCGGCCATTTACTTTTTTTTTGACAGTTGAGTACAAAAAAGTTCTACTTTACGGTCGCAAATGAATACGTAAGATAGTATATTATTTTATGAGGAGCTTAATACGGCGGTTCCACCAACACAACATAAACTTAAGCAACGCTTTAAGACTTAGATACAATTGTTGAAATCCTAGCACCGATTGTTTTTAAGCATAGCTTAAGTTTAAGTCGTGTTGGTGGAAGCGGTCATTAGTGATGCTTTTTGTGCTGAGAATTGTTAGATTCAGCCGAAGCACAAAAAACCACTTAAGCTCTTCATACTATTTATTCTTCAAACGCAAGGAAAAGAAACAAAAACAGTCAAATAAACTGTAAGAAATATTTATATAATGGCACACTTAACTGACGTTTGAAGAAAAATGGAATTTAGCAGACTGAAAGGTAGTAACTACGCAAATATATTGATTAATAAATAACGTCGTGAGTACTATGTTTTCATGTTGCCCGTGTTAGGACAAAATAACTTGTAATTTTTTTGTGTTCTTTGACCTAACGGTTTACGGAACTGGTACAAAAAAGTTATAGCAGACGAATCAAAATAATTAAGGACGAGGCGGACTTGTTACATAAAATACTATTCTTGACGTAGACATTTCTTTTAATTTTTTATTTTATAACTTATATATTTATACTTGATAAAATGGGATTCTTTTGAGCAAATAATTGCTTTTTCGTGGCACGTTTTTATTTATTATTTTATTGTTTACATTTTTTATTTTCGGAATACGACCTTATAAATGGAATCTTTTGTCAATTATTAGGATTTTCTTAATTTTCTAGGCTTCTTCATGCTTTTTCTATTATTCACGACTCTTTAAAATGTCTATAAATTGTTATCTAGTAGATTGTCACACTAATTTGAATGTTTATCTAGGTACACATTTTCGCCAGAAAACGACGTTTTCCACAGTTTTCTCAAGAAAAATAAATGTTTACGACGCAGAAACATACAGTAAAAATGACGCCTACTTTAACGCCCTGTTACAAAGTAACTTGAAAGAATTTAACATGAATTTCTGGTGACATGTTAATTGTATGTCATTTATTTATTTATAATATACAGAACTAATATTATATAAGTAATATATGTTTTTGAAATAAATCGTCAATTATTACAGTAATATGACCATGACAAAAATAACTTATAGTAACAAAATAAGTATTTTAAAAGTAAACATAAACCTTCTAATTAACTAAAATAATTTTTAAATAAGTACTTTATAATTATATTTTTATTTGTATTAAAAACATCAAGAAAAGTGTGATCATTCCAATTTCGTAAAATTCTGTAAAATCCTGTATATTTAAGGTAATCGGTAAGAAAGAAATATTAAATGTAACAGGTGATCTAGTATTGTAGTAAGGTAAGTTAAATTTAATCATTTGAAGTAAAGAAGGGCAAATTATAGTATTATTAAGCAGCTTAAACAGAAACATACGGTCAGTCTGAACACGTCTATAATGTCTAATAGTAATAAATGAAGGTCAAATAATAAATTGTCATATGATATAAAACGAATTGGAATGTTTTGTTTGTATGCAATATATCGTAGGAATCGGTGTTGAACTTTTTCAATTAGCTTTATGTGTAATTTATGATAAGGCGACCATATAGGACTGGCGTACTCTAATTTAGAACGGACAAGTGAACAATAAAGATTTTTTATAGCATGTATATTTGAAAAGTCTCTTGTATTTCTGATGATAAGTTCTAAACTTTTAATCGATTTGTTTTTAATATGTATTATGTGTTCGGAAAATGATAGATTATGATCAAAAATTACTCCTAAATCTGTAACGGTATTAACTGATTTTAATAATACATTTGTTGTGAGTTCTATAAAACGACATTGCTACATATTTATCTAAATTTAAGTTTAAATCATTTGTATCACACCATTTTATAAAATTAGAAAAGTTATTTTGTAGAACGTAGGCATCCTTAATACTACTTATTCTTTTCGACAATTTTAAATCATCTGCAAAAAAAAGAATTCTATATCTTGAAATACGTTACTTGCGTCATTTATAAATAGTACAAATAAGAGTGGACCAAGTGAGAACCTTGTGGCACACCTGACTTTATACTAATCATATCAGAAAAAAAATTGTTAACTTAACTTGGAACTTTCTGCCGCAAAGAAAACTGTTTAACCATTTAAGCAATTGACCTGTAAAACCTAAACTTTGTAACTTGTTTATCAGCAACTCTATATTTACTGTATCAAATACTTTTCTTATGTCTGTATAAATTACATCTACTTGTGTTTGTTCTGAAAATGGGATAATATGTAATTTTCAAATGTGAGAAGATTAGTGACATTGATTTGTGAGCATTAAAACCGTGCTGTTTATCAATTATTAGACATCTGTTACTTAAAGGAGCAATTACGTCATACACAAGGCTCTCAAATAGTTTAGGAATGACAGATTGGTGACTAATAGGTAGGTAATTTTTTACCATTGATGGACAACCAGATTTATGTAATGGATAAACGAACGAAAGTTTCCATATATCTGGAAACACTCCTTCAATTAATGATTTATTAAAAATAAAGTGTAATGATTGTAATGTTTTTCAGTACAATCGCAGGAATACCATCTGGTCCAGCTTTGCAAGAAGGTTTTAAGGAAGATAATTTTTTTTAACGTTTAGTAGAGAAAGGTCAATACAAAATAAGTGAAAACTATGACATTTTTCTTCAATTGATCTCGTTTTTACTGAATTGTTATTATAAACAGCAAAAAAGAAATCAGCAAAAAGATTTGCATAGCTTTGATCAAATGTAGTTTCAACATTTAAGTATTGAACAGAACGCGGCACGAGCATAGATGATTTAAGGTTATTCGTGTACGTCCAGAAAACTGTAGGATCTAGAAAAATTTGATTTTCAATAGTCTTAATATAATTAGTATAGCATATATTGCTTTTAATTTACTACACTATAATGACCGTTTGCACCAACACAACTTAAACTTAAGAAGCGCTTAAACACAATCGTTATTGCTATGGTTTTAACAATTTTATCTAAGTTTTTAAGCATAGCTTAAGTTTAAATCGTGTCGGTGCAATCGCCATCAGAATCTTAACAAACTAAACCTGTGTTTACTATTAATTACTTTTATGTTAAATTATTTCAAGTTATACTTTAAAGAGCGTTAAAGTAGGCGTCATTTTTGCTAATTAGCTATGTCTTCTAAAATACTCTGTACAATACATTGACTTGCTATATTTTTTCAAGCTCTTGATCAGATCTTTTCGAATCTTAAAAAATATAGTTTGTTGTATTTAAAAATGTAAGTTTTGGCTGCCCACGACGTTTTGGAACAACCTGCATGATCAAAAACGTTTAACCTCGTGTGCGTAAAAGCTGTGGTAAAAGTATTCGTCGTCCGTTAGGATTGCCACTTGTTCCGCACCTGTGAACCAACGAATAAAACATCAGAGTTTGTGCCGGCCGAGTTCAGAAGAACAACTTTCGTGGGAGATGAAAGTAGGTACATCCTATCTCGTACATTCTTTGAACATAAAATGCGTATTTTATGTTCAAAGCTTAGACCAGAAACCAATAAATGCAGAGACTACTTAACACTATTTAAATTTATATGAGGCAAAAATAATTTATTTATACTGTTTTGTAAGCAAACTACTAATAAGATAATATAATGGTATAAATAAAAACTATTTAACCAGGAGTTTTCAATATAACGGACTATCCCTCAAGAGAACGGAGTTGATAACAGGTCTAACATAAAAGTTTTATGTTTTACTGAAAAAGTTATTTTAATTCCTGCATAAACCATTTAAGCTTGGAACACAAATTTTGTGACACCCTGTATAGACAAACTAACCAAACATCAAATGTAAACAGCGCATTTCACTATATTTTAAAAAGAGATAAAAGTTCTATACTAGTTCCATTGTTTCAGTTTACAAATTGCCAACAAGTATTAAAAAATTCTAAAAATTACTGCAACGTTTTTTATTGGATTTATAACCACAGAATATATAAACCCTTTCACTTATATATTCTGTGTTACAACTAACAGCTCCGGGTTTACCGTTTATAACGACATATTAAAAAAAAATTATTGATAAGGGAATAGTCGCTCTTTTCCTTTTTTCAGTAGAAATTTCAGGTAAATCGGTAAAATATAGTCAAATTCGGTAAATCTATTGCAGTATTTTTTAGGGACATATTATTTTTTCTATATATTTCTGTTGGCAATTTGTTAATTGAAACAGAACTATGTAGAACTAAAAAAATGGTAGAACTTTCCTCTCTTTTTAAAGTTATAGTGAAATGTGCTAATAATTAATATCTTACCGTTTGTTTTCTCTGATCTTACCATTTTTGAAACATATTTTTTATATTTATTGCATAAGTTTTGTATCAACTTTTATATGTTAGTAAGAAGTATAACGTAAAGTTTAATCGTGAATAAAGTTTTTCAAAAGAACCGCCTAATCAACTTAGTTGAGCCAAGAACCTCAAATGTTTCTTATGACACTATGAAGTTGCGACATCTATACTTGTTCTTGTTTATCGTTTAAAACTATGTGTCATTTAATGAAATTAGACGTTATCCCAGAATCACACAAATTAATTGAATAAATACATAGAAAATTGCATGTAGTGAAGTAAATATTTGCACAATTAAATAATCAATAGTAACGTATCGATGTTGTAGATAAAAATCAAATGTATCTAAATATAAAGTGAAGGTCTGTTGTACTTACAGTTAGATTTAATACAACAGCTTTTATAATGGTCAAGTTATATTGCATGGGTGTCCTTTACAAGGGTCCAAAAAAAGCCACATTATTGAAAGCTGCATACGATTTACAAACTTTTAATTTTTTTCAACGAAGTTCCATTCAAGAGTTTATGGCATTTGTGTGTAAAACAATAACAGAAAGGACTATCGCTGCATCACGACAGTCTGTTAAGGAAGCAGGTATACATTAATTATTCTTTTACAATTGTGTTTATTATTATCTTTATTATCTTCAGAATACATGTGTCATGTTTATGTAAGAGGAGATAATTTAGCTGCAGTTCTAATATCGGATGAAGATTACCCCCAAGAGTATCTCACACTCTAATTTCAAAAGTGCTTGGCAATTTACACAAATTGTTCCTGCATCTAGTTGGTCTACTATTGCTGAACGAGATGTGGTTTTTCCACAGCTTAACACTTACTTAGCTAAATACCAGAATCCAAGGGAAGCTGATGCAATGACCAAAATACAAACAGACTTAGATGAAACTAAAATTATTTTAGTAAGTGATTATGTGTGGGTTTATTAAAATACGAGTTTGTTACTTTGTTAGCATGATACCATAGCAGCCGTATTGGACAGAGGAGAAAAATTAGATGATCTTATAGCAAAATCTGAAGGCCTAAGTATACAGTCGAAAGCCTTTTATAAAACAGCTCGCAAAACAAACAGTTGCTGCAACTTTGGTTAAAAAGTAACATTCCATGTTGTAAGTGTTGTGTTGCGGTAAATATTACAGCAAACATATGCTGATTGGCTGAAAAAAATTATATGTAATATACTATATATGTATTTTATATTTTGAATGTTAAGCAAAATTTGTTTGGTAATTTTTAGTTTATATACTTATCAGAAATTCTATTCATTAAAAAGTTACTAGGTTCATCATTTTTCTGACATTAAAATTTTTTATTTATTGTTAAAACTTCTATATACAATTATATTTAAATAATGGTGTCCTTACAAATGTTTATGTACAAAATATCAATTTCATTTGAAAGAAAATTTTTTGATGTACTTTAATTACTGTTACATTAATAAAATTGTATTCCATATCTTGGGCGGAAGTATTTGGTGGTGCTTATCTTATATATATTTTATTTATTTTATAAATAACAACGCACCTGCGTGTACGTGGTTTTCTTATCACACTCTTATTTGATAAAAATCAAGTTTACAAGGGAATTGATTAGGTTCAATTAACATAGATATCTTGGTGGTAACTTTTCAATGTCCTAAAAGCTGCGTCTTATTTCATAGACGATGTTACAAAATGGTGAATGAAACATTTATTCCTCAAAATTGGGACAAAGAATATTAATACCTTATTATTAGTGTATGAAAAAATGTTGATTACTCTTCTGTAGGTACTGTATTATTATGTATATTGTTGTATAAACATACATATTGCACTTTCAACAAATTATGGTGGAACCACAGATAGAACGTTCTTATAGTGTATCTGGAAAATTATTTATGGTGAGCAACGAAAACATTTTATAGAATTGACGTATTGCTTACTATAGTTAGGAGTAACATATCAGTCATGCCAAATTCTAAATCATGTTCATAACAGATTTGTGATCGAGAAGAAAGAAAATTTAGAGTGCGAGCATTGTTGAGATTTGATGAATATTTGTTTTAAATAGCAGATTTCACTATAACTTTAAGAAAGAAGGAAGTTCTACACCAGTTCTGTTTCAATTTACAAAATGCCACAAATATTGTTCAGGCTCACCCCAGCGTTAAAGGGACTTTACACGATGAAATTTAGTGGTTGCAATGCAGAAGTCTTGCAGGTGCAAGAAAAAATTTCACCTATTTTACACGATGAAAGATTTCAAGGAAACCTTTGGTAGAAAACTTCGGAAGACAGTGTCGCCAACTACAGAAACCAAAACATTTATCACTTCAGCTGAATCGTTCGTTTATTTAATAGGTGCAAAAACTAGGAGTTTTGCCAAAGTGGTATTTGTTTAAATTATTAACTTATGCTTAGGCAGAATAGAGCATCGCATAAGTGTTTTCCTATTTTAATTTTTGGTTGAATTTATTTGCAGAAGTTTATATTATGTTCTTTCATCAATTGGTTGAAAACACCAATCAATCGATACGCTTAATTCATTTGATTTAAATTTAAGTTTCCTATATTATCAGCATTTTGTTTGCAATCAACGCTTTAGCGCTTGCTTTCTTTTCTTTCTAAATATACCATTATTTTTTGTACTTACAGAGAATTAAAGACTAGCTAATATGCTGCTTTTTTACAGAGTTCATTTTCGAGCAAACAGAATTTTTACAGTTGGCGGCATCGAATATAACTAAAGTTACTAAAATTGCAAGTGCAATGGAAGAATACTTGCAAGTGCAATACTAAAAAAGTTGCACGCAGACATGCGCATAACAAAAATTGCACGAAAAAGTTGCACCGACTTTCACCGTGTAAAGCGGCTTTTAGGACTACAAAAATTAAAATAATTCATTGGATCGTTTTTGGAATCCATGGTAATACTGTGCTTAACACTAGATATGACAATCTAACGACGACGACACACCGGTTTGTGTCGACTCGGCTGTCGGCTTGACTGCCGTGTCGGCGCATTAGCAGGTATTTTCAAATGACGCCAATCACACACGCCGATACTACCGCCGGGCGCATGGCAAGCCGTCTCGACACGCCGTCTATTGGAAGTAACGCGCGCGGTTTTATCACTGACGCGTATTTACATTTTTTGCATGAGCACCGACACGTCAGGTTATCCGGCGTTTTCTTTTCTTAAACGCAGCTACATAATAAGATTTTCATTAAAAATAAAGATTTAAAATGTGTAAGCGGCATCCAAAAGTCGACACAAAACCGCTGTGTGTGTGTGTGTGTGTGTGTGTGTGTGGTCGTTAAAGCGGCAGTGGAGCCGAGTCGACACAAATCGCTGTGTGTGTCATCGCCCTTAAGAGAACTTGATCACACTATGACCCACTAGGATTAGCAACTTTAAAGCGTAATATCTGCTGTTCAGGCCCGTTAGCACTATTTCTTTAAGGCATAACTGTATGCGCATGTCCGCACTTAAGGGATGCGTTATTTTTCTTGTAGATGAGTAGTAGCAATTATACCTTCACACAATCAAGTCCTGTTTTACTATTCATTTCAATTATTATTTTTATTAGTAGTAAAGTATCGAAACAGGACGTAGCCCCGAAAATCTTCTCAATGACTTTATATTTACAACGTTTGCAGAACTTACACGATCAGAGTTTATTTGTAATGTTGGTTGCCGCTACATAATCTTAGTGACTAGACATTTAAGTGTTACTCCACATCTTATGAAATAAGATGGGGAGTTAGGCGACCGGTTTCCAAACCGATGTCCGGCCGGCCGTTCGTCCTTATGTAAACAAGATATCAAGAAAACCACCAGTCCGATTTTTGTGAAACTTTGTACATAGACCTTATTTATAATTCCGCTGATCTGATTAGACTTTGGGCAAATTCTAAAGGGGTCGTTAACCTACACAAATTTTGGAATTTCTAAAATATTTAGAAAAATAGCAGAAGAGATATGCGGGAAAGCAAGGAAAAAAATAATAAGAAACACACATCATGTTGGACAGAGGAAATTAAAATACAAATTAAAAAAAAAAAAAAAAGAAAGAAGCATGGAAAAAATTACTTATCCGACAAGACTGGAGAAAAATAGAAGAAATATAAACAAGAGCGAGAAACAACTAAACAATTGATCAAAATGCAAAAGTAAACCAAATGTAAATAAGGTTGTTTATAATTTAATTATTTGTTTAAACTATTTTTGATCCGATAAGTAAATTACTGAGATGTAATAATTACGTGAGACTAATTGTTGTAACAATATCTCCACCAATATCAAATGTCTTTTCTTTTGTTTGAACCATTTTTTCTTTAAACGCAATTTTATTTTCGATTATCCGGGCGATGTGGAGTTTTGCGGTAAATGCTTGTTTTTTTTCTGTACTCATTTATAAAATATGGGAAGAAAGTATACTTATAATTTATTAAAGCCAAATCATAAATGTGTTGCAAAAAGATCACATTCAAACTTCTAATCATTTTTAATATCAACCACAAAATGGCTAATTTAGGGTTGTTCAAAGAAGTATATCAAAGAAGAAATAATAAAGTTTAATTAAAAGCGGAGACAGTACTTCAGTTGAAATTTTATTATTTTGTACTAATATCAAAAGTATACTGATTTTAAGTAGGCCTGACTGTTTAACCATTTTAACATACACCCACCTAATATGTGTTAGTTCACTTGTTTAACTGACTACTAACTGTATAGAATGTAAGAAAAGAGATTTCATTTACCACTCTGTCATTCCTAGAATCATGAGATAATTCAACGAATTAAATATTAGTAATAATGTCGATATTTTTAATTGTAATTTAAAAGATTTAAAAGACTTAGCTTTGCCAAATAGTAGCACCATTAATTTTTAACCGTATATAGTCATTTCAAACTGTTTTCACTGTACCTAGTTTATACTAATGAATTTTGAAATTATACTTAAATGTATGTAATTATATTGGGCAATTATTTCCCCGTGTATAAAATATAAATAAATAAACTGTGTTTCGGGTTTACATCTGAAAAATGGGTACGTGATTTTCGAGCCAGTCTTTCGAAGTTACGTCCTGTACTCGTGAAGTATTAGTATTCAAGCAAGAATAAAATTTTCTACAGTTCACAACAATCACCGCGAGGCGGTTGCAGAAGGGTTTCACTACCTAAATCAACTTCAGAGAATCATTTTAGCTTAGAATTGGTCAAGCGAACACTTCTACGAAGTTTAGACCATTTCTGGTTGGCCACTCTGTATACACTTAACTACAAAACTCAATATTTTTATTTTCTTTTCCATTATCCATTGTACCATTCTTTTTTCTCCCCTAATGGTGCCTTTCATTCTATTTTGTCAATTTTTAACTCTCCGCACCTTAGACCAGGAAAGAGAGGGGACTATAGTAATACGGTATACTGCTACACTACAGCGGTTGTGACTAGTGACCAAAATTAAACGTCGCCATTTTAACGGAGGCAGACAAATCGATTGATCCCAGCACTTAGCATTTTGTGATTATTTTTATTTATTTAATTGGAATACGTGTTCAAAAAGGTATTACAATGGTGAATTGTGTAGTCTTTGGTTCTAAGAATTGGACGGAAAGAAAGGTTCCTCGGAATAACCTTCCACAGGTAAGAAAAACATTTTTACATTCATCAGCGTTTCAATGTAATTTAATTTTACATGAACATTTTAACCAAAACTAGTAGATTATGCTTACCTCTTCCAATTTTAGACTTTACTTGTAATATTAAAAATTATATTATACTAATTGAAGTCCTTGTGTTCCATCCTCCCTTCTGCCTTTCCTTTTTTCACCTTCTCTATTGTTCTCTTCTATATCTATCCTACCCTCTCTCTGTGTTTATAGTGAGTAAAAGTTCCTAGTTCCACAACATTTGATATATATTCTACCTTTTAATTTTACTATAAACAACACACAAACGAAGTAGATGTGTGTTTTTGTAAAACCTGCATTTTATTAGATAGGAATACTGATAATTTAAGACCCTCCTGTATATTGATTACTACGTAAAACTTAACCTTACTCTTTGTACCGAATAGTCAAAATATAAATAAATGGTAAAGTACTGCACATTCACGATAAAACGATGGATACTAGGCAATCATGGTATAGTTGGTTAAGTACCTTTACTCTTTCAGCAATAATGGTTAAATTATTTCAATCAGTATGTTGTAGAAAAAATAAGAAGTTTTTTAATGATAAGGTAAAGACGTATTGAAATTTAAGTTTTTATTGAATTTGAAGTCTTCCTTTAGATTGTAGTTATAACTGGTGCTAGTTCCGGCATCGGTGAATCGTTGGCACATGAATTTTATAGACTAGGCTGCAAAGTAGTCTTGTGTGCAAGACGAAAACTGGAATTAGAAAGGGTACGTGATGACATTCTCCAAAAGCATTCGACCATGCCCGTGCATCCACCTATAATTGTGGAATTAGATTTGAGCAAAACTGAGACATTTCCTGATGTCGTTCAGCATATCATTGATGTTACTGGACATATTGACATTTTAATTAATAACGGAGGAATTTCGTGCCGGGGCTCAATTAAAGATACATCCATTGACGTTTTTAAGAATTTGATGACCGTCAATTACTTGGGCACAGTTGCTTTTACAAAAGGTAATATTAAGATTAATTTTTCTATACATTTCTCTCAAACTTACATAACTCTAGACTTATTTATGTGAATGTTATCTTTATGCAAATTGTTATCTAAGCGAATGCATAACACACTAACTGCTGATAACGCCAAGCAATTTGCGAAATACGCATCAGGTGTTTTTTCGTGCGTGTATGCTACTGTATAGAAATACTTGGCTTTATCGGCATGAATGTGTTATGCATTCGAAGTTGTCGCTTAGATAACAATTTGCATTAAAATATTCAATAGTCGTTATAGTTATCTCTTGGCATTATTTAGTTTGTACTGTTTATATGTGTCCTTATTACATGAGATGTCGTAAGACAAACATTTCACTTATGTTATCTTTTCAATGCTAAGTAGCAAAAAATCTATTATATGATTATAACAATTTAATATGTTATCCTTGTACTATGCCCCCTTATCTCATTACTACAGCAGGTAAAAAATCTTGAAACTTTGTTTTTATAACATTGTATACAATAGTCTGTTGATCAATTTAACGTCAAAATTTTCCTTTATCTCTGTTCTTTAGTCATTTAAGACTTTCAAGAAGTAAACACGTCGCCATGTTATTCAAATTAATTTCAATATTTATTCTTGATGTTTTGTCATTCATTATTCTAAATTGAATATAAAAATAAGTAGGATTTGAAAAATTTCTTATCTAAAGTACCTTTTTTATTCAATATATGTCTTGATGTCTTTTGCATTACTTTATTTTATGAGGGAACGCCTCAATTATCTCAGAAATGACTTGCACAATTTTTATAGATTTTGGTAAATGTATTATTTTAACTTTGGCGGATAATGTAAATGTAACAATAGCTCCAAAAGTATGGCATAGAGAAATTACATGAAAATAATCAGTATTTCTTAAGGATTTAGAATAGCAAAAATATGCAAAGTGATCTTTTTGAAATAGTAACTTCATTATTATTTTAGAAAAAAGAAATATATGACAATAATGTAAATACCACCATAATATCGGCCGTATCACAAAGACCCTTTCACACCAAAATCTATAAAAATCGGGCGCCGTTTCTGGGATAATTGTGGCGTTCCCTACTTAAATATCACTCTGTTTAATAACAAATGGTTCGAACTTACATATGATTAATAACATCAAACTGATCCTCATTTCCCTACACCCTCTTTGTTTTCTTAACTTTACGTCTTATCGCACATCGCTGTCCTACTTTTTTTTGGTGTACCAAATTTTCCTACCTTTCTTCTGTAGTTTCTTTCTCGTAACTCTACCGCAGTATTTATTTTTTCCTACGTTCCCCCACTTGAATCTTGCTTATTTCCTTATCGTTTCTCTTCTTTTCCGTGTCTGTGTATTCTTATTTCTCCTTATTCTCTTGCTCGCTGCTTGTGCTTATGTTATCTTTTTTTACATTCTTGCAGAATTCATATAATGTAGTATGTATTTTCTCTAATTTTGCCTTTGTAGTTCATTGCTTCCTATTTAACCTTAGTAGTCATTAGTTTTCCCAAACTTATGGGCTCTTCTGGGTACGAATAGATAAAGACAGAAAATTCCTGACCGAAACGTCAGCACTTTTAAAGTACATGGAGTCTTGATTGATCCATCCATTTCCACACTCCTACCAGAAGGCTCCATAAGTTTGGGAAAACTAAAAAACTAATAAAATCAAGCAGAAGTTTTAATCCTAGTGTTCATCTTCAATACTTTTTCCCACACCTTCCATCCACATTTCTTTGCCATAACATTCTGTATTAACTTGTCGAAATTCTGTTTCTTATATTCTTTTCAAACACTTTCCCACTTTTCATTCTAGTCCTAGTACTGCATTGCTTTAATCTCTGTAAAGATTTCTAGTTTTCTAGTTTGATGATTTTTGTGTGAATGCATTATTTCTTTTCTCTATGAAAGTATGCAATAAGCATTTATAACTATTGTTTCTGTAATGGAAGTGTTATTGTATTACAGAAATACTTCCTCATATGATACAAAGGCAACAGGGTCATATTGCTTTTATGAGTTCGCTGCAGGGCTTGATCGCACTACCGTATCGTGCAGCATATGCAGCTACAAAACACGCACTTCAAGCGTTCGGTGATAGCCTGCGGTCCGAGGTTGCGGAAGATAACATTTACGTTACCGTCCTAAGTCCTGGATATGTACGTACGTCCTTATCGATAAACGCTCTTACAGAAAGTGGCGACAAACTCGGAAAAATGGATTCAGCTATCAGTCAAGGCTATGATCCTAGTTACGTTGCAGAGAAAACGGCTATGGCAATATTACGGAGACAAAAAGAGATCGTTATAGCGCCTTTGTTGCATAGATTGGTTGCCGTCATTCGTTCTAATGTACCCAGCTTGTACTTTTTTATAATGGCATATAGAGCGAAACACTCTAAAAAAGATACGTAGTATTGTATAATTATTTTATTATTTTAATTTGTTGTAATAAAGATACGAAAATGAAAATGGTTTTTATTGTATATTGAATATAAAAGCAATACATTGTTTTAATTACCCAATTTTTCAGTCGTGAATATAAAGTGATCGTAACCACTGTTAGTTATGGCCAGTTGTACCAACACAACTTAAACTTAAGATGTGCTTAAAAACAATCGTTATTATGGTTTTAACAATTGTATCTAATAGTCCAGCGGTTGGACCCCAAAAAGACTTCATCTTGTTACTCACACTACATTGAGCTTGCAATAAAAAAATTTTTCAATCTTATTGAACAAGAAGTTTAACAGCAACAGAAATGCTATACGTTAAAATCACTTTGCGCACATTTTGTTCAAATAAAGAGAGAACTCGGTTTAAAATTGAACGAAACTGATAATTCTAACTATTTAAAAAAAGAATTAGACCGACATATTGGAGATTCTCTAAGTATTATAAGCTCATCTAGCAAACCAACTCTTATTGTTAGGACAAGCTCAATACTAAATTATGTTTAAATATACTGATTCAGGCCCTCGTAGTCCAAATCGATATGACAGCAGCACTATAATAGATAACGAAAATTGAAGCAAGTCTTACATAGAGCTGCAGGTATATTGAGGAAATCAATTAAGGCGAAAATAGACAGTTTTTCACTAATTTATATGACTCCAGATGCTCTAAATGCAGAAATACCTAAGGATCTCTACGAATTTTTCAGTTGGGTAGTAAATGAAGAACTTTTTTTAACTCTTCACTTAGTTCATTCGATATTAATGTTATTTCTATCTCTTCCGCTATTCTAAATAGTTTTGAGAAACGAACACGTACAAGGACTTTCAATTTTTATACATATCAAAAAGTTCGTAGTACAAGACTGATAGATATTTGATTGTATATTCAGGGCCATTTGATTTACTATTTATTATCCATGATAGACAAAAATTTATTAAAAAAAGTTTTACAAGTATACAAGATGAGTATTTCCAAACTTTCCACAAAACAACTGACTTCGGTTTAAACGGAAATGATCTCAACTTTATTTTTAAATGAAACATGTATTTTTAGGCTAAAGTGATTCTTTGATAAATTCTCTTTAAAAACTATAGCACAAGTATAGCGCTAAAGTTACTAATAAATTAGTTATTTATTATTCAAAATCTAAAGAGATGCTTTATTTCCATTGGTACAATTAATCTTAGGAAGCTGTGAAAACAACGGTCAGAATACGTATACAACAAAATCGGGGACACTTTAAACATTTGTTAAACTAGTTATTTTTTCTTTTGTTGTTTGGTTAGAGATATTTATAAGCTGTTATTTATATTAGCTGTTTTCTGTTTTCATAACTTGCAAAATATTAATTTGATAATCGACTGCTGTCAAATTTTGATTTCGTGATTGGTGACTTTAAACGCTATACCTGTTTTATAGTTTTTTAAAGACTACTCTAGCAATCGTATTCTGACCGTTGTGCATATTGGTTTTTATAGCCTCCTAATTGTATCAATCGAAGGCATCTCTTTAGATTTTGAATAATAAATAACTAATTTATTAGTAACTTAAGCGCTATACTTGTGTTACAGTTTATTAAAGAGAATTGATCAAAGAATCACTTTAGCCTAAAAATACTACATGATTCATTAAAAAAAATAAAGTTGATTCATTTCCGCTTAAACCGGAAGTCAGCCATTTTGTGCAAAGTTTGGAAAATACTCATCTTGTATACTTGTAAAACCTTCCTTAATAAACTTTTTGTCTATCATGGATAATAAAAGAGTAAATCAAGTGGCCCTGAATTTGTATTTATATCGGCAGGAAAAATGTAAAAGATTTGAATGAAGCTAGTCTTGTTTTAACCAAGACAACCAGTAGGTCCTCAAAAGAGCTTCCGCTCACAGAAGATTTATTTTTCTTTCATGTGCAGAGGTAAGTTTATTCTGACAAAAATATATGGGGATTTAATTCTCTTGCAATATTTGCAGGTGCTTCTATCAAGTTCATATTTGGCTAAATAGTACTGTGGCCATTGCTGAAATCATAGACCCAAAGTTTAGTTCCTAAATTTATAAAACATCCTCCAGCACCAGAAGAAATCAGGAAAATTATAGATTATAGAAAAATTGCAACAGTATTAAGTGTTCTTGTAAAAGCGAAGGAATATTTTGCATCATAGAGTGTAAATGCTCTATGAACTGTTAAAATATTTTAGTCGTTGAAGAACAATTTGAAAATTCTGATACTAAAGCTGATTGAATTATTTTTATTAAGTATGTATATTGTTTCTTCCTTTCTGAACTATTTACCAAATAAAATATTGGTATCAGCAAGAAAAAGTATATTTTATCCTCTTTGAATGTAATGAAAGGTAAAGTAAGCTTATTAATTCCCCGTTAAATAAAATTAAAAACAACTATGTAAAATATCTATATCTAATAGAAGGCACAACTTGGCGCCAAGCTCTGGGTTGGAGCCTACACAAATTTTCGCGAAAAAGACTTATGACTCAAAGCAGCTGAAGCGCTCCCGCTACTGTTTGACTAGATATATCTTTTTTCTCTTTAAAGTTGGATCTATAAGTATGCGAGCAATATTGTAGCACATGAAATTCTGCAGTTTTTTGGGAAAAAATAATCTGAATACAATCAGACACTTTCGATAAACATCAAAGATTACGCAGATTAAATAAAATTTAGTCTTGATTAATTTTATACTATTTAAACACTGGAGATTGGGAAATATACCACAAAATGGTTCGACTTTCTGTTTAGTTTTCAAAATAAGAGTCAGTGAAGTTCAATTCCGATAAGTGCACTTTTTTAACAAATTTTGACTATAAACCAAATGTAAATGCCACTATCGTACATTTTTTATGTAAAAATTGAAGACGAATTAAACAAATAAAGTCCCATTAAATTCTAAGACAAAAATGGGTTAACGCAAAACGCCTTCAACCGCCGCATAGCTATTTTTGCAGCGCAGTTTTTGGGTTGCGGCTACAAAAGTAGCGTGCTGCAGGAAGTTTTTGTGCTGCAGCTACCTGCTTAAAACAGCAAGTTTGAAAAAAAGTTGTGATAGCGTTCACACACGACTAGCTGCTTTTGCATCTAGCATCACCACGGTTTTACTGCAACTATTCTATTATTGTTCTGGTGTTTCCTGATGAAGTGTCCGTGACAACGGACAAAAAAAAATATAGGTTAAAGAATGGATTAGTAATAGAGAACGCAGGGAATTTATGAAAAATTTTCTTCGAGAATTACATAGGTGATAAAATATTCTGCAGAAATTTTTAATGTCTGCAGTTATTGACTTCGACTATTTTGTTAGAAAAGGTGACATCTCAACGATTGTTGATAGCTACACGTCGTTTATTTTGTATTAATAAAATGCTGCATATGCAGCCGCTGTAAAAGTTTCAAACCAAACTAATATTTTTTGCACTTTTTAAAATTGTATCCACACGTGGATTACTTTTTAGACAGCACGCAGCAAAAAAATACTGCATAAACTCAAGTTGCACTCGTTACTTCTCAGGTTGCGTAAGCATTCACACGAAGATTCACACGGGTTGCGCAGTTTTTTATGCTGCATCGCAGCAAAAGTAGCTGTGTCTGACCTAGGTACTTAAGTTTATAAGCAAACACTTTGGTTTAAGCATTGAATAAATAGTAGGGGAAGAAGTTGGACCTAAATGTTCATAAATTAAATAGATTTAGTAGCCCGAGTCGAGCTTTGGCCCTCTGGTAGAGGAGCTACGAACTGTCGTTACACAAAAAACGGTCCAAATGGCAGTTTCCTGCAACTACACGAATACAGTGTTGTCCGATTTGATTACAAAAAATGTAATTTTTGCTAGTACATATTTGAATTCATGCCAACATACCTAACACACGTATGAACGTAAACTTGGTTTTGGGATTGACTATTATCATGATTACATAATAAAAAAACTATTGGCTTGGCTACAAGTATTTCATTATGTTTTATTTTACAAAATAAACCAATGCCGTGTATTAACTAAAAAAGGAACATTTTGTAACGTTTGAACAAAGTAACAAAATTAACATTCATTTTAACATTGGTTCTACATCACATCAACTAACATTGTTTATAAAAAGAATATTGGAACATGAAAATAACATTACAAAAATACAATAAGTTGAAGATGTATTAAACATTATTAGTACGACATTACAGTAAGTTATTTTTGTGCAATATAGTATAAACAAGTTTTTCGCGCAGAACTCCACATCCTGTAGTTACTACCAAACGTGTGAAACAGTATCAAAAGCGTGACATAAAACATTTTGCTCGACAGATAAAAAAATGTGTAAGAGCGTTACGTTACAACTAACAGAATCTTGAGAGAAACGGTGCAAAAAACCAACTACTTTCCTTTCAAGACTGTGTTTGTATAATTTTTGTTCTTGAAGATACCACAGAAAAGTAAACGATTCAGAAACTTCACTCCGAGAATTTTTTGGGTTTCCGTGAAACTCGCGCACTCGCCCAGCGCACATTACTAGTATGGCCGATTGTGACGGAGAAACCCAATATTTGAATAATAATTGTAAGCACTAGTGTAATTTAATGTTCAATTGATTTTAATACTTGTTGGTGTTTAAAACAGTACATCGATGTATTATAAACGTTTAAACGACAAACACGTTGTCGTATTCTTTAATTACCTATTACAAATTCACATTTATTTACATCTCTTTGTAGTTCGTCATATTTTCGAGATCGCGTCAATTTTGAGATGGCCATAATGCAGTCAATATTAAGTTTCACAATTAACACAATAAAATACACATATTAAAATAAATAGAAATAAATGTGACTACGAGCCATCCCCCTGACCTACATCTCTCACGGAACAGAAAATATTAATTGTACAACCTCTTTCACATACTGGTCTTTCATTCTGAATCATACTTAATCAACAGAGTGCTTTAAAGTGTATCTTAAATTAAAAGATCAAAAACAAGAATCTTACATTCTCTTAATAGTATAGGGATCAAACAAAGAGAAGCGCCAACAAAATAACGGTTCCGCCAATCTAAGACACGTGGTTAAATTATTTACAACGTGAAATCGAGCGCAGTGTACATAACATAAAACAGATTGAAATACGCCATAACACGAATAGAAAATATGTAATGTACCGGTTTTTTATAAAATTTATGTACAATGTTTTTTTAGGTAGTTATAATATTTGGAATCTCAGGAGCATGTAGATGCGACGAACTAATTAAAAGTTAAAGATATAAACATTTGGGAAACTTAGTCTCAGTAAATATTCCTAACACTAAAACTAAAAAACATTGTTCATTTACTATACTGCCGTGCTAAACCATTTTGAAACGTATCTGCAATTTATACGTTTTCTCAAAAATGGCGCCTAAAGTTTTCAGGATTTTTTAAAAACTCGTATTTTTTAATTGGTGATAAAAATAATATGTTTATTTCTTTATCAAGGTAATTACATAAAGCTGTATTTATTTATTGTAAAATTTTGAGTATTCTTGTTGCAATATTTAAAATAACTGCACATACATTACTCTATAAAAGTACACTTGTAATACATAACAGATTTAACGTATGTGACGCAGCATGTGCCGATACGTTAAATTCGTTAGATAGAGATCTCACTTTACAAAATAAATTTAACGTATCTGTTAAAAAAATCAAATTATTAGTCTTTTAACGGTATTTTGTATTTTTTGAGTAGAAATTCGAAACGAAAAGTAATAATGAACACAGATTTGTAAACAATTGGAATTTCAGTTAATTGCAGAGATGAAATCTTGAAAGTCATAGACTTTATTTTTCGTCCTCAGAGCCATTTCGATCTGGTGATGAAAGCTGTCAGCAGACATAAAGGTGTGACCTGGTTCGTATACTTGATGATCACCTTCTCAATTGCTGTTTCTTAGCAATTTGTAATATGTATTAAAAAGAAAAAAACACCAATTTTGTTTTAGAAAATTCTGGTTTTTCGCGACTTTCTTTAAAAACTTTTACTTCTGAAGGTATATATTAATACAAATTATCATATATTTAATCGTCTAGTTAAATCGATTTCAATTAACTTTTTTCCTTATATTTTTTTTAATAGTAGAAAAGTGCATTCTTTAATTTAATTTTTATCATATTGTATTTTGTTTAATTTAATTCATTTTAAAAACGATGTTGAAAAAGATTGCAGTTGTACAATTATTAAAATTCGTTTAATTTACCACGGCAGAAATGTTTACAGTTTTTTTCGTTTGCACATTATTCTTATAGATTGCTAACGTATTCCAATTTTCTCAAAGTTTTATCTATTTAGAATTATTTTTAAGATTCGTTTAACAATATGACAATTTATTTAATCGTTTCGGTATGCAGGTACACGTCATTCGCACAGCGAAGGAAAATACCGCGTGACGTGATTAGGGCTAATTACGATTTCTAATTATTATATTTCAGTTTATTTTCGACCACCGGTAGTGTCAGATCTTGTGTATGTAGGGGTAAGTACGTTTTTAATTATTTTTTGATTTATGAACCGTGTTATAAACGTTATTTTGTAATGCATGATGTAGTAATTCCTTTTAATTCTGCTTGTTTGGCGTTGATTTTTTTTTTATTTTACGTGTCGTTAATTTTTGATTTTAATATTACCTTTGCATGATGTTGTAATTTTGATTTTGTTCAAACACATTATCGTATTCAACATCTAATTTTTTCTTAATCAGTTTCAAAATTCATTTTATCAACCAAGAACTTGTAGTTTTTTTTTTATTTACTTTATTTTATAATTTACACTTTACAAATTTCTTTTCTTATAATTCCACCAGTTTTGTTGTTTGAATTTGAACATTTTTAGTGTTACAGCGCTAATTTTTATATCGTGATTAATTATTTAACATACGTCTCAATATTTTTTATTTAAAATTTTTTAGTTTTATAACATTAATTTTTGGATTGTAAGATTACTTCTTTAATAAACAGCAATCTTAATCATTTTATTTTACATTTCGAATGATAGTATGAGGCGGCACTAGATGTCGCAACTTAATTATTAATCAATTCATTTCATTAGATAAGTTTTAATTCCGCCATATTGTTTTACGTTGTGTATTTTTAATTTTTACAGCGCTAAGTTATGATTTTTATGATTCATTATTAAATATTTAAAAATTTCCATTCAATTTATTACATTTAGTGTTTATTTTAATTTCTTTTTCGATTTACAGAAGATGAAGACCGTTGGGAAATATGTGCGTTGAAGAAGGATGCAGCAGTACCACATCTCCATCGCGAGCAGACGAAGAAGAAGATGTCCATGTGATCCAACGTTTGCTTAATATTTTCATGTATTGTAATTTTTAAAATGATATGTACGTAAATGAGAGAGACAAATATATATTTTTTATCTTTAAATAAATTACTTATTACCTAACACTTTAGATTCCGCCAACTTCTTAAAAAATTCAGTTAATTATTGTTATACGTCATTCTATTAACAAGATTTTTGAAAGTTGTTTTTGTCAATTTTATAATAATGAAATGGTTTTACCAGCTCATAAAACTAAACTATACACGTTGAAAAATATTAAGACCCGTATGATCTATATTGGAAATACTTTATTTACATTCACGTTAGTATAAATATAAAATATGTATATTTTGATTATTCACGAAGTCGTATTTTTAATTTCATTAATTAGAAAATTAGTAAGTATAGTACAGGTCGTGTAACAATAAGTTTTAGTATATCTTAAAACATATTTAATTGCTTCCTTCAAATTTTTATATTCGTCATCTGAAGCTGATTGAACATCATTACAGAATCATTCAAGGTTCAGATTATGGGAGTTAACATCTTTACTTTATTCAATATAAACTCTTGCATTGTGAATAAAGTTTGAAGACTATGATGTTTAATGTATAATTCAAAAATTTCAATGTGATAAATTGCATTTGTCAAACGTGTACATCTCGAGATACTTAGCATCATTGTTATGTGTTCGCCTACATGTTACAAAAGAATCTTATGCGTTATCGTTGTAATGTTTCTTTTTGATTTTTGTTAGAACCACTACAGTAATAATAAAATGTTTTTTTTGTAAACGTCTTACACTCTTCCTTAGAATGATTCTCGGTTTAGGCAAATTTTCTACTAATTTAATTGTATTTTTTTGATAGAATAAGATGGTTTGAAATTAATTTCTTTTGATATAACGCGGGATAGAAATTTAGAAATAAAGTATGTTGGTGAAGATTTGTAATTAACTATTGGTCTAATAGGATGGTTGGTTTTATGTATTTTAGGTAAAGAGTATAAATTTGGAATTTTTGGATTTGAGATTTTGATGTTTGTAGAATATACATTAAAGAAACTAAATGTTCCTTGAGTTTCATAAATGATTGAGACATTAAAAGTCCTTATGGCTTAATTGCTTTCAACAAATTTTTAATAGTAGAAAAGTGCATTCTTTAACTTAATTTTATCATATTGTATTTTGTTTAATTTAATTCATTTAAAACGTTTGTGTTTTTTCAAAGTTTTTGTTTTTTTTTATTTTATCTATTAACCACCTATATGGTTTACCCGATTTACTGTAGGTTTAGAGCTACAGAGTGAGATTCCATATAATTTTTTATTGTGGGGATACAAAATGTGGAAATTTGTTAACTAAATCTTGTAATGTAATATTCTCCTTGTATTTTTCATCCATTAAAATAGTTTAACCTTATAAGACAATTTTGCAATTATTTTATTTATTTTTATCTTACGAAAACTTATTTTTAATTGCATCTGTATTTGTGAGATGAAAAGATGAATTTTTAATCTTTAAAAGAATTAGTAGTTTCATTTAAAAAATAAAATAATGGATGACACAGTTAATCATTTAGAAGTTATAGAAACCTACAACTTTATTATTGAGTTGGGATTTCAATAACGTTTTTTATAATTTACGAACTAACATATGGTAAATATTTTGGTTCATTTTGAAAGACAATCGCAAATTTATGTTCACCCTCTGCAGATTGTGTGGAGAGATGAATTTTAATCTTTAAGAGAGTCAGTAGTTTCATTTAAAATCAAATACGTTTGTTAAATTTGTTTGTTAGGCAATCCTTTAAAACAGAGTTTTGCATATCAAACGAATTTTTGTACAATAAAGTTTTTAATTGATTATCTTGTCAAGCAAGTTTGTGCAAATGCGTTGGTTACATGTAAACATATTAGGTATTTTGAATGATTACATTTTTGGTTTTTTAACAATCGCCTTAATTGAGTGACGGAAAAGTTGTTTTTAACTTTCACACAATAGAGATATTCCGTAAACAAATCCATTAGTGGGTTTGTATACCTATATAAACAGCTTGAAATATTGTTTTAAATGTAGATCTTTCCACTTTTTAATGTAGAAAACACAATTAACGATGTTATTTTCGAATTTTCGGGTATAAAATACAAGGTGATGATATATATTTGTTAGTGTACAACGATATATTGATTCTTGTTAATACTTTTTTTAAAATGTTTGTGGTTTTTATTTTTTATTTCAAATTACAGATGCTGGAGAGGCATAACTCTACGTTTGCAGAAAGAAAATTTTGGTGACATCGTAAAATGGTTCTCAAACTGGTAAACGAATGCTAGATATGGTGTGCCATTCATAGATGGAACTCTGAAGTTGTAATGTTTCATATTTTTGTAAAATAATTTTATATTGTGTGTGAAACAGAGAGAGAAATAAAATTTGTTTCCTGCTTTCTTTATTCTTCCAATTAAAAATATATGTTATTGGTACTTGTAAATGTGTTGTGTAACAGAGATGCAAATAAAATTTTATCCTCCTTGTTGTTTTTTTTATTTTCCTAACACATACGTGTATCAAACGTTAATGGTTCGAACCTCAGTATGTTAAATTTTTTTTTAATCAGCCATAAATTTAAAAGTACTTGTTAAAGCCATGGTTAATGTAATTAATAAAGAAAAATGTTGGTTTGACAGCCATATTGAATCGCTTTAGGTAATTGTTTTTTCGTGTTTGTTTTCTAGTTTATAAAAGTATGAGAGTGATAAATATATGTTTTTTATCCTTTTTCATCTTGTTTATTAAATGTTTAATTATACAAGATGGCGGTACGTAATTGTTATTTTTGTTTGTGAACTAGTTTATAATGAATGAGAGTGATAAATATATGTTTTTTATCCTTTTTCATCTTGTTTATTAAATGTTTAATCATACAAAATGGCGCTACGTGAGTGTTATTTTTGTTTGTGAATTAGTTTATAATGAATGAGAGTGATAAATATATGTTTTTATCCTTTTTCATCTTGTTTATTAAATGTTTAATCATACAAAATGGTGCAACGTGAGTGTTATTTTTGTTTGTGAATTAGTTTATAATGAATGAGAGTGATAAATATATGTTTTATCCTTTTTCATCTTGTTTATTAAATGTTTTATCCTTATTCAACTTTTTAATCAACAGTTCTTATCCTACATTTTACACCATCATTAATTCATCTTAATCAACCTTTACAGCTATATACAAACTTCAAACTCCATCTTTCAATTGTCGCCGTAGCCTAGTGGTTAAAGCCTTGGCTCGGTAATGCAATGGTTGCAAGTTCGAATCTCAACCAAGTTTTTAAATTCATAAAAAAACTTTAGGACGCCATGATGGGAAGCCATGTTGGAAATTCAAATCGACCGCCGAAACATCCGCCATGATGGAAATCAACTTCAACAACAACAGCCTAATGAGGTGAGAGGCCGTATTTTCCATTGACGTCTTCAAAAACAAAAACAAGTAATTAAATAGAATGCCTGCGTCAACAGCCTGTTGACAACAACAGCCTAATGAGGTGAGAGGCCTAATTAGGGATCTGCCTGATGAGGTGAGGTGTAGGTGAGAGACTGTTAGCCTAATTAGGCTAGCTGCCGTTCACTTTACTAATTAGGGTCCAAAGTCCGAGGTGCCCTCATTCTACTCTCTTGCTTGTTTCTTTTTCACAATGCCCTATGAACACAATTCTGTTGACCGTCAGGGTGTATTCTTTTTTCACGTTAACCAATAAAATCGGTTTCGGACAAGAAAAATTAGGGTCGAAGGTTTGTCTGAATCGCATCTCATATTGCGTCTCTATTGGGTTGCTTATAAAAGCGAAAATTTTTACGTTTGGACCAAAAAATGCCACGTCGACGAGCATCAACCACCAGCAGAATGTCGGTGTGTGTGGTGGATGGGTCCCACATCGTCCCCCTGAGGATGATAGACGACCACCTCCGGAGGGTGCACCCCCAGGAGTTTGCGCAGCGGGAACAGCGTCGTTTGGGCGTTGTTGTAAGTATTTTTTTTTCGTTAAACCTCACCGTTTATATAAAATTCATTGCTTTTAAGCATGCAAATTTTCATTGCACGTTTTGTTAATAATTTTACAAATAGCCTAATGCACCGAGCCGCCAGCGCGCCCAAACGTCAACACGCGAAAGGCTTCGCACGCGGCTCGCCGCTCGAGTTCCGGAAGATGCATCGGCACCACCAGCACCTCCGCCGCCATCCCCGGAGGAAGAAGCGTCAATCGCAGGGGACGCCGCACACCGGCATAGAAATAATATATATATATATATATATATATATAATTTATAAATTAATATTTTTTTTAAATAAATTAGAGCTAAACGTTTTATGATTTATTTCAATCAACAGCATAATTTACAGGTGTTTATAGATGAGTCGATAAAAACAAGTGTTTTCAGATTTTCGCGCTTTCGGTAATAAAATAATCGGTTGCTATTTTAAACTAATAAAAGCTTAATTGTGTTTGTTATAAATATTCCAAGAAACGCTGATTTAAAAAAACAGTGCATATAGGTTCCAACTTGTTCCGTATTCTCTCTATGTCTGCTTAATAATCCACCCACACTACGGCGGGGGGGCGGCGTCAACGACATGTAATTATAGTCGGCCATCTTGCATATCATTATCAAATATATCACAATTCTAATCAAAATCACAGCCTTAACGACGTTCCACCGCGAATTATCCAGTCATCGCACTCTTATCAACAAGTACTCGAAAAGATGACCCACCCACAAGATGGTGGAGTCTTGCTAACAGCCATCTTACTTCATCAGGGGGCGGCAAAAGGGTTGAAGCAATTACACCCTTCGCAAGTACCGAGAGTAATTGAAAAAATGTACTAAGCATGCATGTACCGCATGTACACCCCGCATCCACTCTTCGCATGCAAGTACACGTCGTGTACTTAGTGCAATTGCATGTAATGTACAGAGAGTAATTACATTGAACATGAAACTTTAGCCCAGAATCGCCTTTCTCTATCTACTTTCATCCAAATTTGGAATATTTGCCACATCTAATTCGTTTTCAGATTTTTCTTCTTCGCTAACGTCATTTTCTACAGCATAATTTTCTCGTAACCGTGTCAACTGCGTCGGATCAATTATACCAGCACAAAAAGCGCCATTAGTCAAAAGTTGTAACTCCAAAAACTTTCCATAATTTTTTTCCACATGACCTTTTTCCTCCAAAAATTTGTTAGCATTATTAGAAAGAAACATTAGTGTTAATGCTTTTCCTCGCGACATTTTGTATGATTAAAATTTTATTAAAAAGTGTAAATACATACGCCTTGAATTTTTAGTGGTTTCTTTCTTGGAAGACAGAATCATTCCCTTCAAACAGGGAAATTTAATATGAAACAATTAAAAAAGCACAGAATTAGAACATGACTACACAAGATGACGATCTGACTGAAAATGTGTGAAATATCCATATTTTATTACATTGTGGTCAAATCAATCAGAATAATTCGCGCCAAGTGCATCTCTTTGTTGGTATCCAATTAAAATAATAAAAGTTAGCGTAAGATGCGTAAATGGGCGGGTTGTTACTAAGCGAAAACAACGTATTGTTCCATTTAACAGATACGTTGAGAACCCCTGAATTTTTTTCCGGAATTCCTTAATCGAAAATAGCGTATCTGCCAGATACGTTAATTTGGCTATGTAATCCAATTATTCAATAGGGTAGATACGTTATTTGAAAGAAAAGATTGACGATACGTTATATTTGATTAACATCACACAGATGCCGATTATAGTCATGTTACAATACGTTAAAATTATAATATGCCATTTTGGCAATATAAAAATTTACAAAAAATATAATGTTTAGTTTTTTTGATTCCTTGATCTTAACAGATTCTGAAACAGAAAAAATCTCAAAAACGATAAAAATTGCAGATACGTTAAATTTGTTTAGTAGGGCAGTATAATTGGGGATGTTTATTTGAATATAATATACAGTGTGTCCCGGGTAATTTGAAGCATTATGTTTAACATGGGGAATTTGAAAAGTCCGATTTATATGTCCCCAAAGTGTTTTTTAGATATTTTCACTATCAGAACATTTAACAATGTGCACTAGAAAACGTTTTATCTATTAATTTCTAAAATTTAACCAAACATATTAAAAATATTTGAAAAATTTTTAATAATATTTCAAAACGTGCGAGGGTTCAAATCCCAGTATTTTTCTTTTTTAGCTGTATTATTAATTTTAGAGCAGCGGAGAATTTCCATCGGTGAAGACACATAATTAAAAGTTTTACTTTTTTACTTCAACTGGCAATGGATTTATTAGAATAATATTCAATTAAAGAGTTTTTGGATATGGTAATATCAAACGCTAAAATTGCGCGAGTTCCTTCTACGCATGCGTAATGACATAATTTTTGATAGATTTTTATTAAATATCAGCATGGTCATTGTCATCGTGTTGTAATGGGCATACATAAATTTTCAAACGTCTCAAAAGAAGAACCTAGGCAACTACCTTAGTTGACAACGGTGTAAATATTACAGATCTAAAACGACATGGCGGATGGAAATATACCAGCGTAGGATATATCGTAGAATCTGTGAGCAACAAGAAACAGATTGCGAATAAAATTCTCCAGTCTTTAGAATATAATGAACCCAGTACTTCACTTCAAGGGAAGTTACAAATATTGGTGATGAAAATATTTTCACTCAAGACTTTTCTAGAAATGCTAATACGGTTCTTAGAAATGATCCTGACAACTGCAATGTGCTCATTAATGACCGAACTGTTAGTCGCTTGACACAAAAGCCGCTACATTTGCTTTAAACTTAAGTAACTGCACCGTACAAAATTGTACATTCAATATACACCTTAACAAATGATATTATTTAATATTATTGCTAATTTTGAACTTATCGTAATAATTGAAATTATAATAATTAGAAAATTGTTAATATTTAATTCATAGATATAGGATGATTACTGTAATGTCCACGTAGTAAATAAACTGTAAGTCATGTCTACACATATTTTATTTTTTTATCTTTGCGCTTGAAGAAAAATAGTATATGTTACTAGCGAGTAAAGCGCATTATGTGTTTCGCCTAGATTGTTCAGCCTCGGCTAAACAAACTTCTATGCTCAACACATAATATTTGCCTTCTACTCCAAGTAACATAATATACTATTTTAGCGTCTGCCAGTAGTTCAAAAATATGCCATTTTCTTGTCGCTTGAAGAAAAAAATATTTTTTATTGATGTACCACTTTAAAATACGGTGGAATGGTGAACTAAACTTTTTAAAATGTAATTTTTCTATAGTATGGTAGGTAATTAGTAATTAAGTACCTTCTTCAGTGGCGGCTTGTGGTCAATCATACTGGGAGGTCAAAATTAATTTAAAAATAGGCATACTTTAAAAAATATAAATAACTCAAATGCACCCCAAAATTTTATATTTTTCGAAACATTCTCATTAAAATCTCTAAGGAATTTTCTATAAGCATTTTCTAGCTGTGTACGAATATCAACATTTCCTACGGTTGCAAAATTTACCGAGCATTTCATGTGTTCTGCAGACGAAACATGTTTTTTATTTCCTTTTTAAATGTTTTAAATCTCTGACACCGGATTTGCACCATAGCGAGTCTGACGAGTCTTTAGAAAATAATAAACAAACAAAACAGTAAAATACATTTGATACTTCACAACCACATATCCAGTTAGCTAAATCGTACATTATCTTGCGAAAGTTTCGATGAACATCTTTATTTTTGTCTTTGCTAGTCTGTCGTAAACTTAGTTCTGGCAAAGGACGACCATTTGCCTTGAACTCAACTAATTTTGTAAAATTAAGTTTGTTAGCACTTTTAGTTGTTTAATTTTCTGCACTACCGACATTTTCTATTATAGCGCATGCACAAGCGAATCAAAATAGTATTTTTACAAAACAACACAACAACAGTAAAACATATCAATATAAATTCTTAAATTGATTTAAAACACGCGAAAATCGAATCCAAAATCGAGCGTAGTTGTACACCCTATACGAAGTCAACGTAAACTGCGGGATCCGGCTTATGACCCAAAGTTGATTATTGTTTCGGACGTTCGCGTTTATTCGGGCGCTGCACGTTTTTCGAGTTTTTCCGGGTAGATCTAATTCAATGAGGACAATTCGCACCGCCAGCCCAAGGTTGAAGAGGATGAATTACGAATGACGGCCGATAAATTTTAAGTTATTGTACTTGCGACTTAATTACATATTTTAATAAAACACGGAATAATGAATATTTTTTATATATTGTCAAAATTTTTGGGAGGTCATTGACCAAATGACCATATGGACAAGCCGCCACTGCTTCTTAACTGCAGATTATCACTCCTGCAACCGAAAACATGCTTCGATAACTTCTTAACAAGTTTATTTGAAACACACGTTTTCATAGATCAGAGATGACATTGACGTATATGTTCGTAATAGTAACAGCCGTCGCAACAATCAACATTTCTGAAAAATAAATAATACTGAATAAATTCTGTACATATGCTTATAAAAATCATGCTGGTCTTACAGAGGGAAAGTTAAATTTAAGCGTTAGTCAAAGTAATAGCATTGATTTTTTATAATCAATGGTAATAGGTTTAATTAAGACGTCACAAAAATCGATTAATCGTTACTTCTCGAAAATTGTATATTAAAATCGATTTTAAAAATCCATTTTTGGAATTGATTTTTAAAATCGGTTTTTAAAACCGTTTTCTAAATCGATTTTAAAACGGTTCTTTAAAATCTATTTTTAAAACCGTTTGTTAAAATGGATTTGAAAGATTTATTTTAAAAGAATTTATAAGTATATAATTATTTATCAAAATCTGCAGTAATACTTATGTTATGAACTTTTTATAAAAAAGCTTAATAAAATATGGTTTATTTGGTTCTATCTAATCCAATTTTGTTAAGATCTTTGGAAATTTTAACTACTTAAGACTTAAGTCGTTACAATTTAAATCCAGATACATTCAGTTTTAAAATGTTTAAAAATAATTCTACCCTTCGGAGAAGCGCAGACCTCTCAGTAATTAATATAATATCTATATTCAATAACATATTGTGGTGGTTGCCCAACTAATGTTAATATTGTGAATAATAATAGAAGTAAGTGTTAAAATAACAGTACTATTTTTAACAAAATAATATAAAATATTCCATAGGTTGTACGTATAAAACAATAAATATTTTTGAATTTGCTTAATTAATTGTTAAAATGTGGTTTATTAGATTTTCTCGTTATTTATCTTACTTTATAAAAAAGGCTTCCTTTTACAGTTTCTTACGTTTGCCAAAACCGACCTTTTGTATCCGTACAAAGCAGTGTTCTTTGAAAAATATACATAGTTAACAATAAGTTAAGTCTTAGTTTGTCGGTGCAGCAAGTAAAATTTGTCAATGTTAGGATTAGAGGATATTTTAATATTTTTTTTATTGTTTTCTTTAGAGGTCGATAATAAAAGAAAATATTATTGCATGAATGTTTGGAAATTTATTAATCTATATAAGCGTGTTAGATGATGATGCGTTTTGGCCAAAACCTTTAAATACTAGAAATAGAGAACTAACCGTAAGAATAGCCTCAATATAAGACTTACGATGGGCATTTATTTTCTCAAATAATGCTCCAGGAGTCAGAATTACTAGAGGCGGGCCTCTGCGCTAACGTATCAAAAGTTCGATCGTTTGGTCGCTTAAAATGACATTTTAGACATTGACCTCAGGTCACTTTTTTTTGTCATCGGGTTTTCTTTCCTCCGGCCTATTATCCGTGTATTTTTTCTGTCCGTTTTATATCCCGCGTTTTTTTTAAAAATCAATTAATATTAGTAACAGCATTTAAATTCATCATTACAATTGATAAAAACCACCATTTTGAGAACCAATTTAAAAAATCGACTCAAAATAATTGCATTTATAGCCACCTTTAAAATCCAATTCATAAAATCGACTTTAAAAATCGTTTTTTAAATCGACTTCAAAACCGACTTTAAAAATCTATTTCGAAAGTCGACTATGTAATTCAATTAACTGATTAAAATGTTTTCGATTTTTCTGAAAACCGCGATCGGTCAACTGATTTATGTTGCCACCACTAAGCGTACTTACTTTAATACTTCTAAATGAGCAACTGTAACACAAGTCACTAACAAAACATAAATTATACTTATTAATAAATTAGGTCTAGAGTTAAGTTCGACAAGTTCTTCGACAGCATTAAACTCTTTCACTAAAACCTAAGGATAAGTGTACAACTTCTTGTGGTTTTAAAACACTTACTTTGTGGTTGATTTACCAAAATTCACAAAAAAATGTAAATTTCGGTGTCATTCACAATTATGGAGATACACTCAGTTTTTTTTTAAGAAATTGTTACTCGATTTTTAGTTGAAGTGGTGGTCATCAACATTTGTTTTTACTTCTGGAGCCAAATTATTTAAAAAAACTCTGAGTAGGTATTAAAACAAAAAATTTCTGAACCAATGTCACAAAACATTATCATCGCCACTCCAAAGAGATCCTCTCTTTTCTTGATTGACTTCATATTCCATGGGAGTCTCTAATAACCATAAAAAATAAAACAAGATCATGCTTCAAATGACCAACATGTAGCAAGTTCAATAGCATGTCTTCCAAAGGATTTAATTTAGTCTTCAAGTTTTTGTGTGGTACCTGAAAAGTGAAAAAACCCAAAATAATTCCAAAAACTTAAAATTTCTTGTTTCTAATTTTTTGCTTTTCTTTCTAAATATTTATTACATCAAAATCCAGTCAAAATAAATTTTTTTTATTAATACAACTTATTCTATTTACAGTAGTAACAATCACAAAATAAATTGTTCTTTCTGTAACTACAACTTCAGTTTCGTTAAGAAATTTTCACAATTTCAACTGCTAAGTTTCAGGCAACTACCAATGCGTGTACTTGTTACTTATAAAAGATAAATGCACGGAAACGTTTTGTTCCTCTTTTTTTCTAAATTGTCTTTATTGCAATTACTAGAACAATGATTTTGTTTTATTTTAGAGTATGGTATAATTTAAAAGCACAAAACACGCAGCAGCTAACGAAACGGTACAGTGTAGGATTTTTCGCCTTGTATCGTCTTTACGTACTAATACAATAGGGGAAGCTGCCGGCATAGACGTTAATACTTGAATTTTCGATATTCTTCTGGGATCACGTTCTTCTTGATATTTAACACAATTGTCAAACTGCCAAGAAACAGTATAAAATCCTGTACACAGTAACGATAAAACACCAAATGGCACACAAATAATAGGTTTGTCGGACCATATAAGACCTGAATGGTTTATGGTAAGGTTAAAAATAAGGTATCTATACACGTACCTGTAACAAATGCTGATAGACCTGATAGAACTGCAGTTTTATGTAAGCAATTTCCTACATAAATCCAGCGAGCTGTTTCTTCACCTAATTGTGTTGGCTCAATTACAATAAGTGTGCATTCAGCATCTAATGCTCTTTCTAATTCCAAAGCAAAAGCTTGTGGGGCATCTTCCCCGTCATAGATTTCTCGTATCACAGCCACGTTAGTAGAATAAAACGATCTTTGAATAAAAAATTGTTGACAAACAAATGTATTTTTGTGTCGAATTCACTCACCTATCTCCTCCTGCATCCATTTTCTTCACTAGTAAGAATTAATTATTGGCCTATAGAAAATTTGAAGTTAATACTTGAAAAATAAAAGTTTGTCATTAATCAAAATTTTAGTGTTTAGTAATCATTCGTATGAATGAAACCGAAATTATCATTTGATGAACATTAGAAAACGTAAAAAATAATACAAAACAAATAATTAATTCTTATGTAAGGAGATGTTTAAAACTATTTTTACTAATTTACAACCACCGAAAATTATATGTTGGTTTATCCATTTCCACACCATTGGTACTACTGATATTACACAATACACAGTTACCAATTCCAGGGTCGCACTCAAATAAGTCCTTTCAATTTGTCGTCACATTATCGTGGAATTTGTTCAAATTTCGATGTATTATGCGATTTTACGATTTTTGTTTGTTTTTTTTGTTTCTACGCTTTTAATAACTTTTAAAACTGAGATAAATTTTTCGTAATATTTTTTCGTAAAAATAGACAAGAGAAATGCTGGAAATTGTTTTCGAGTTTCTAATATGGTCACCAGGAGCGTAATTGCCATCTTGAATTTTAAAACCCGTTTTATAATAAATTTTCTTATATTAATTATTGTTAAAAGAAATTTTAGAGCTGGGATAAATTCAAATCTTGTTTGTTAAATGCTTTTTCTTCTGTATCCGAAAGCAAAGTGGTGGGGGGTGTTTGAACATTTTCGGAAACGTCAATAACTCCAAAAAGGTTTAACGTATTTTAATAACCTTGGTGTTACTAAAAAAGCTTTTTCTAGGGTATCAATCGTGCTATGAGCGATGTGATTGCAGTTGCTTATCTTGCAACCAGATGGCGTTTTCTGACATAATCGTAATGAGAATAATTTTATAAAGAAGTAAATGCAATAATATGACTTTTACGTAATTAGATAGACAAATAAAGCCCAACAACTCAGTGAAAACCGCATCTCAATATTTTTATCCTGTTCTAAAACAATAAATAGAAAAACTTAAAACTAAAAAAAAATGAATTTTGGAACGCTTTCCACTTTACGGTTTGTTATTAATGTCTAATTATTCCTAATTTACCAAATAAAAGTATTATTTATATCGTTAATGTAAGACAATTTTTCAGAAAAAGGTTTTCAAATTCAAGATGGCAGTGGTTTGCGGTGGTTTGAGAAAAATAATTGTAAAATCTAAAATTTTCTATCTCTTTTCTTTTAGAAGAATAGTGTTAAACTATTAGTTAAAACAATTAACTTTTAATTATTTTAATGAAAATAAGTATGAAAAATACAACTAAAACTTGTGTTATTTTTGGGTTATTTTGGCATCTCATGAAAACGTTCTAGTTGCCAACTTAACTTTAGTTCCGTACAAAAGTATAATTTAATTTAGTTTTAATGCGCAATTTACACTAACTGATAGCTGATGTGTAATTTGTATTATCTTTTCTTTTCTTTCAATTTAACCACAATGTATTTGATGTTCTTCTGTTTTAGGTCCATACATACCATACAACAACGTGGAGAAAACATAACAACGTAACATACGCATTCTGAGATTGACTAATTTACTCGGCAACGAAAAAAGTGTGAACTATTTTTGGCCCGAGTGTTTGCACCCTGCTAAATACGAAGCACTCTGCTAAATTTCCTCTGAAAATTAACATTATTAAAAGCATAACCTCAAATGGTCTTGTCACAACCATATTTTCTGTTTTGTTTTTAAATAAATTAATTTGACGACTGCACCGACCGAGGTAAACGTAAACTATTTATTTAAGCTAAAGGTTATAACAACAAAACCGTAGACAACAAGAAAAAGCGAAAATATGTATGGTTTGAGTATTGTATATTAATTGTTGCCAACGTGATAAAATAATTACGATCTCCGATTGCAGCTCTTGAACGCATGCTTAAAATTGGACAACATTCTATGGCAGCGTTTTCCGTTACGAGATGGCAAAAAGATCGGCTTGTGTATTAACTGTTTACGAAATACTCATCAAATATCGCAATGGCAGATGTCTTAAATGTAACCAGAGCAAAGCAAGGAACTTACCTACTAAGATTAAACTAAATAAATATCAGTACCAGGAGATCAACAAGCTCCAAACTTAGTGGACATCACTAATGAACATCAAGGAATAGTAAACGTGCAGAGTCTTTTTAGGCGGCGGCTCTCGCCCATTTCATAACCGAAGCCACAGTCAAACTGCTGAAGCTGGACTAAAATGAATTCCTCATAATCTCTCATATTAGCAAGGTCATGTTTTTCATCTCCCATATTGAGTCATCACAGTTAGATATACCTAAAAATATTGTGCTTTCAAATCAAATATTTTGCAAACTTTCTACTGTAGATGCCCTCATAGTTGTTGGCCTGCCAAATTAAGTTAAGAATTCATTCTGATGTTATTTTATAGAAAACTCAGCTTGGCTGAGAAGTTGCAAAAAGTTTAGATAACTATTCCAAAAAACCTCGTTTTTAATACAAAATAAAGCAACGACTTTAACCATACCCAAATTTGGGAAATAGAAGAATCCTTCTGCCAAAGATTTATCACCTGACGAAAAGATGTGTCAACATCACTACCAAACTCATACCACAAGAGATCTAACGGTCACTAAGTACTGAAATTGCATTTTAATGAGCATAAGTGTAGCTCGGCAATTCCTGTACCTCCGCTTTGCGTCGTTTTCTGCTTTGCGCTCGAACAGCGCCTTCACTTGAATAAAACGAGTTGTAATGACTACGTGGAATTTCTGCAGGCGTACCTGGACACATATATTATTACTAACCATAATTGTTGCGACATCTAGTGTCGACTCGTGTAACGTAATACGTACGAAAATGTATTTACTAACCAAAACTCGGGTTGTATTCGACCATTTTGCTAAAATCTCCACTGGAGAATCAATCAATGATACTATACGACGACTTTTCCAATCCTATCCTGCGGACACAGAACAAATGCACCGGCAAATCCCTTTTCATCATGATGTACCAAAAGTATCAAAGCATACTGCACCGCAGTGATCCTCTTAAAGACGTCAATACGTACGTTCTATCACCGTCACTGGACCGCTTGTACTTCTTATTTAGTCATCCAAACCTTGCATCAACTCGTCGATGATGACGGCAAATCCTATTCCCCTTGCTGCGTTAGCATTAAAACGCGATTTTAATGCGGATGATCAGCTTACTGCAGCAAACTCTGTGCGATGAAGTTCATAACTTACAATGAAAAGAATTTGTTTTACATTGAGAAAAAGGGCGTCAACATTTTTTTCATTTGTATGGTTGGGACGTACATTCAAGCATTAATAAAATATCAATCAATCGCGACGTCGCTCTCAAGGCCTTATGCCTGTGTTTCAATCAGATGAAGACACATTAAATTATAGAAAAATTAAAACGCAAAAATAATACACGGATTAAGAATTTTTAAGCGTCATTATAATTAATGGAATAAGAGTACTATTTTCAGGTAAATATTAAAATAGTGACAGAAAATTTAATGTTTTGTGTAACTTTATAATAAATGGTATTATGGAAAATATATGGGAAGGGAGGGGAGGTGCTATGATTTGATAGTACCCGAACCTTCTGTTTAGTTTTAAGGTTTTACACTTAGTTTGCGGGAATAGAACATAGATGCCGCGGTTGCATTGAAACAGTACTGATACACTATACACTATACACACCAGGTATGAATGCACGCTTCGTGTTATTTATCTTGAATTCGTTGTCGGTCGTATTTTCATTATAGACTCGGGTACTACTCGTACTTTAAATTAGTTGTGTTGACGTTGTCAAAGTGGGCTGTTGTACATCGACAATTAGTTGCATCGGACATAAATACTTTGATAAAATTTAATCAGTAAATAAACAGGTGTAGTGTGCTGTGAAAAAAAAAACTAGTGAATCACGATGATTTTACTCTTGTGCGTTAATGCCGCATGTAAAGCTGTTAAGGAAGAGGGTTGACATGTGCGTGTGTTACTCGTGCGTGCAACATGTCCCAATGTAGAAAATTTGCACCTAACATCTTCAACAAATCCAAATGCTCAAACTGCTTTCGCAGAAAGAGGAGCACTCGGCCGAAGCTTTGAATGCAACCGGGTGAGTCCCGCTATAAATTCTTATACGCGCGGTATAACGAGATCAAAATCTTATACATGAATGAATCTTTCTTTACATTAAATCACTTCCCCATTTAACCTACCAATTATTATTATTATTAAACACTCGTACGCAATTCACGTTTTTATCAATTTTTTCGAAGTTTTGGTGATGACAAGACCTTGACTGCAACCTTCGCACGACCCCTACCTGTAGGAACGCTGTTTTCAAATTTAAAATTAAAAACCTATTTCCGTGATTTATCACGCGCATAGATCTTCAAAAATAATTCGTTATTTTTTTATGTTCATGTTTTTGAACGTGATTTGAGACCGTGTTATAAGGATCGAAAGAATTTTTGACCTTGTCAAGGTTTGTTTATTAAACTGGTAATAAATTTGCCTAACGGGAAATAACCAAATTCCTACAGGTGCTTTTACTTCTATGATGAGATTACGGGTCTCGAGCTGTTTACATGGACTACCTATTCAGAATGTAAGTCGTTTTGAATGATTAATATTTTCTTACTGATTAAAACCCTTGAAACACGATATGTGACTGGGTCAAGTGGGACAAAGTGTAATAAAAGGAAATAAATGTCGTTTCACTTTTCTTTTTTCTTAATATTACTGTTGCTAATATTTTTTTAATACAGTGTGTTCGAGATTGAGTACATAAGGTGTAAATGATTTCAACTTGAAATTTGATCTTTTGGGGGATCAATCCTGCTTGGTCTAATACAAATAAGTTGAAAAAATCACTCCGGTTCACTAATGTACAAGGTCATTTTACGATGAATTTTCAAAAATTGTCAATTGTTTTTAAAAATACTATTAAAACTGCCTACTTAAAAAGTTGTTGCAAATTAAAAGTTATGACAGATTGCCAACTATTATTTTGAATAGCCACCTTTTTTTTTAATTTTAATTTTTATTTTTGAAAATTGCAAAGCAGGCCCGTAAATAAACGTCAAATATAGTGAAGTCGAAGTTTCTAGGAATATTTTGTCCATTCCGCCAACCAGGTAATTGATCATTCTTGAACGATTCTCATTGAATGCGCTTGGTGTTCATCCTCCACTTTGTGCATATTGAAAACAACCGATGACAGTTTAGCACTAATTTGTACCCAAAAAGTTAGAATTTGTTCCAAATAGATTTACTGTAATATCGATTTTTAAAAGTGGGTGCTAACTTGAACTTAAGCTAGCACCCCCACTATGTCAAAATCAAATTTCAACAACACAACTAAACACATTAATTAAGCACTAATTTGTACATTTCTTTTTTAATATCAACTCGATATCAATATTAAGGGACTTGTTTACTTAAAGATAATAAGAATTCTATGAATCTTTAACCGTGCATAGATTTGTTCACGGAGGGGCAATGTAAAAATTGTAATAACTTAAATGTTTAAAAAAGAAAAAATGTGAAACTTTAAGTTACAATAACTGCAGGTTTAGTAAGATTCTCGAAACATATTTAAAAAATTTCTAACGTCTCTCAAACATGTTTCAACTAAACATTTTAAAAATTTGGTAGAACTACATTAAAAAATAAATAAGCAACAAAAATTTAGATACCGAGCTAAATGTTCAATGCCCATGATCAAAATCTCATAAAATTCTGTTGCAAAATATTTAAATAATTAAATAAAACGTATTTTTTTTTTCACATCTTAAAAACGTACCTACTCCGATAGCGCCAACTATTTGTATTAAAAAATATACCTATTTTTTCGTTACCATATTAAGTGAGGGAGAATACAAAGGAGTACTTCGAAGGGGACATTTAATTTTTTGTGTTCAATCTCTCCTACAAGGATGCCAATAATCAAAGTTGAGAGGGACAAAGAAATATAATTTTTAAAAATAATTATTTTAAAGAAAAGTTTTGGATCTGAGAAAATACGTCACTTAAAATATAAATAGTTATGAAGCAAAAGTATTGTAAATTATATTGGGATTAAATGTTTTTTTTATAAAATATTTCATGTATATGATATTTGGAGTTTTGTGATCAATCCCTTCTTTACAACCGGGTAAATACAAAGAATCAAAACGAGAGAAAAATACCAGAGCGCTTTCAGAAATCTGCGGGGGGTGTACGTTTTTTATAAGTAGGTTAATTGTTAAATTTCATTTTATCGTTATGTTAATATGTTTCGTCATTTTTTATACAGGGTGTTTCACGTTTTTTTACATGTTTGTTACGTTTAATCCCTAGTAGGACCTGTAAATCGTAGTAAGCTAAAATACATTAATGAACGCTTATCTCACAATATTTAGTGTTGAGGATCAGATAAATGCGGATAAATGTCATTAAAGTGAAATAAAATGTTGACTTCGAAAATTTTGATAAATAAACAAGTTCAATATTAAATAGAAGTAGTGAACTATTCTGGCCAAATTCCGAAGGCACATCTTTAGATTCAGTTTTTTGGGCTCTATTCGAATATAGAAACAAAATTTTTAATTCGATAATACAGGGTGTTGTTTTGCAAGTTAACGAATTCGTAAATATTTTGTAAAGCTGAACCTGGATTTTCTTCTTCATGAATATTTTATTATGAAATATGTGTAGCCTAAATTAAAAAAAAATATATAGGGCGGATCATAGTTATAAGTCATTAAAGAAATGGACCAAATACATAAAGCACTCTGTATTTCGGTTATAAAGAACGCTAGATCAATCATATGGAGGTACTTTAGAATCACCGTGATGCCTCTACCTGCAGTTAACGTATGCCCGTTTCCCAATGAAACACCCTGTAGGTATTAAGTAATGTATAAAAAAGTGCGTTAATTCCTCAACCTCGCTTCGCTCATGTAAATTAACTTCGCCCTCATAATTAACAAAGCACTTTAGTTCCTTGTTACATAACATACTATTTTTTCTTGAGTTATAACTTTATTAAACGTCTAATAACACAATCGACACGTTCAGTATCCAACAATTTGATGCGCAAATGCTTCATACTATTTTTTTCTTAAGAACTTGACGTATGTGTCCTAATTTAGCATGAAACAGTGAAAAATTGGCAAAATAAGGGGTAAAGTCTGTCAAATTTTTCAACCATGTATTTTATATGCTAACGTTCGACATTTTGTGTAATAAGCCAGAAATTCTTATAATCGTTTTCCCCAAAATAAATTGCATGTGATTTTTAAAAAGTTTTTTAAAGCTTTTCTACGCCACTGGTTGGATCAATTTACTGAAGCTCGTACAATTAATTGTATTTAACTAGATCACTTAATTAAGTTTAATCATTGATTAAAGACATTTGTTGCTAGGTTTACTCCTTGGAAACGATTGTATTTAATCAATTTATTTATTCATATGGTACATTTTATTATTATATTGTGATGTAAGTGTTATGTATGGTGTCCCAGAAGATCAGTATAAACCTGTGACGAAACCGTGTGCAATTGTGGATTTGTTTGTCTTGGCAAAGCATTTGCTTCAAGGTTTAGGAAACCCACTAAAACCTAACGTGCTAACCATTACCCACCTTAGTATTTATATGTAATAATATTGATTAAGTGTGTAAACATTATAGAAGGTAAATAAAAACATAAACTATAACAGCACATATACTATATTCACGAATGACAGATTTTATTTTAGACCAAACTTTTAAGAAAGTTTCAATATCAAAATCCATTGTCATTAAGTATAAATTTGTAAGAATATACTTTAGTTTTTTTCGAACTACACAATATTCAAACGTTCTGACTCATCTAGATGTAAGAAATTATAATTTTCAGATATATTTAACCTTTGAAGCCATCAATTGTTGATGGATCAACGAGTAGAAAACCACCATGAACATTTACCACATTTAACCATTCAGCTTTAATTGTGACAGGAAATACTTGAAGTTTTGTTTGATCGTTCTGTGATATGGGCGAATTTATTTGCACGTTTGTATCTGCAAGGTCGGGTCTATACCCGAAGGTTATCTGACAATCAATTATATCTGGACTCGTCTGTAAAAACGTAGATCTTTGCGTCTAATTTTTGGCCATTCGTTGTTCCATCTTTGAAACCACTATAATGAAGACATCTCCAGGCGTTAACTGTTTAAAAGACCGTTTCAAAAGGAAGGTGTCGTCACTTTAAGCTGGTCTCTTAGTGTTAGTCACTTTCTCATGTGATTACATTACTATATGATGTTTTAAATTGTATCCTGTAACGAGTAAACATCTGTTTCTTAAACCAAATATATAGAACATCTTCAAGTTGAGCTCTTTATTTTTTATCACACCAATCTAATTGAATATGGAAAATTATTCATTTTTTTTGTAAATGTCACACCATTTGCTGGTTATTTATTTTAATTTTTATTATAAAAATGTATAAAGTCTCATGGGGCATTTCTTATTATTGTGTATGTATGAAATCAAAGTTAACCCCGGTGTTCTCAAGGGTCTTTACTTGGCTTATTTAATCTATTTACTGATCTCAGAGTTAACGTTCCCTAGTTCTTCTGTAGAACATCTATTTTTGCCGATGACCTTAAAAGTTTTTTCCTTCTTCATGTAAAGTTATATTCTTTTGATAAATGGAAAGTAGCATATCTTTGGTTACCTACCATTTTTTTTTTTTATTTTTTTTGCATTCACAACAAAGTTTATTTCAAATTTAAAAACTACGATTTTAATGTGATCGTTACCTATAATTAATCAATGGGGGTTTTTTTTATAATGATATTTATACAAAACAATAGTTATTTAACATATTTTCGCGTATTTGACCGAAATTTAAAAACTTTACAGTTTTCAGAAGTACTTGTTAAATACACCAAAATCAAAAAGTTAAGGATTAAAGAAAATTTGTTGCAAATGTTAATAAGACTGTATATTAATTAGTTTATTAACAAATACCTACGAATTAAATAAACACTCTAACACACTTGTATTAGTACCCATCGAGATAATAATTATACTGACGTATCGTGGAAAGTAAGCACAAAATTATATAAACTAGGTTTAGGTAATTTTTTCCGGTAGTTTCAAAACTATTATTTATTTGATATTTGATATTGACAAGTTGTAAAATCATTTAAATAAATTCACGTTAGTTTGACATTGAATTCAGTTAATAAATCAACAAAAATTTAAACAATAAACGAGTAATTGTTTAAATTTAAACAGAATTGTAATGGTCTTGAGTACAGAACAATTAAAACAATTGAATGTACGATTAGTAAACGGAAGAATCGTTGAGATCGATCATAAAGTATTTATTTAAATTCAAGATAAACGCTCTAATATATTTAAAATTTTAAGTTTCTATAAATTAGGTTTTGAGAGTATGAAAGGTTTAGGTTAAAGAATTAATACTACTGTAAAGGATGAGATTGAATATTTGGAAAATCTAAGAACATT
>JALBCR010004032.1:0-35384 GCA_030710515.1 Abscondita cerata | reverse complement strand
TTACAAAATTCTTTAAAAATGCAAGTAGTCACATTTCTTTGCGAACCGTATAGTATAACGTCTATACCTAAAATACTATCCAAATTATAATCGAAATACGAAGGAATTGTTTGGCTCAACATTAGCACCAATTCTTTCCGAAAGATGTTACATGTATTAGATAACAGTTCTAACAAATTAGAAATCACTTGTTTATTAGAATTTTTAGGAAATCCATTTTATCAATTTGAGTCCTGAACATAAACGTTTTTAAATATTTTGAGTCTTGCTGAATGAGTATATACCACCAATTTCGTTTAAGATTGGCGAACTCCCATGCAGTCAGAAAACAAACCATAACAACATTGTTCTAAGCACTAAAGTTTGTGAAGGACAAATTGTTCCGTTACATAAGTTCTTAAATGTTTTTTTAGAAATCCCGAATGTTCTTCAGCAAATTTGTGATTACATGTCTGCAATTGTATCTTCGGAACTCATTATTAATGTTATTCAAGATGACGCATGGAAGGAATTTAAGAAAAAAATGTTGAAAAGTTTTGCCTTCCATTGTATTTGTATTTTGATGACTTTGAAGTTGGGAATCTTTTGGGATCTCATGCTTCTTTGTACAAAGTTGGTGGTGCATACATTTCAATAGCGACGATTCCACCCGAGTTTTCTTCTTCGTTAGAAAATATTTTTTTAGCAGAAATATTTGATTCTGAAGATCGAAAACATTTTGGAAATAGCGGGGTATTTTATAATCTTGTGGAAGAGTTACAGTTTTTAGAACAAAATGGAATATGTGTTAAAATATATAGTACAGAACGTCAAGTGTATTTTAGCGTAGTAGCTATTCTAGGATGTGGAAGACAACCAAGCAATAAATCAAACAACATTCCACCAAAATAAAATAACTGAATCTATGAAGAAACTGAAAAATAAAAAAGCTTCCGGACCCGATAACATACCTAATGAATTGAATAAATATGGTCGAACAACATTAGCCATAGAATTAAAGAACGTCTTTCAGAAAATAATAGATAAATCCACAGTACCAAACGAATGGCGACATAGCATTACAATTCCAATATTTAAGAGAGGAATCAAGAACGATCCCTCAAATTATAGAACCATATCGCTGTTAAATACAATAACTAAATTATTCACCAGCTTGATTGGTGACGAAATAAACAAAATAGTAGATATAAATGAGGAACAGCAAGGATTTTGTAAAAACAGATCGACTACCGACGCAATATTTATTATACGACAACTAGTTGAGAAATCGCTAGAGTTTAATAAACCTATGTACATGTGCTTTATAGATCTAACTAAAGCATTCGATTGCGTACTGCTAAAAGATGTGCTCCAAATATGCCAAGAAAAGAAAATACCTGAGGATTTAAGAAGAGCAATAAAAAGCTGAACACGAACAATACGACTAAACTACGATTACAAGGAAAATACTCCAAAGACGTACACGTTCGTACAGGAATCCGTCAAGGAGATAGCCTAAGTCCGCTATTATTTAATCTTATAATGGATAAAATTATCACAGCAACAAAGAACCTAAATCTAGGGTATAAACTCAGCACAGGAGAAATCTCAATTGTATGTTATGCAGACGACGCAATAATTATAGCACAAAATGAGGACAATCTCCAGCGATTACTGCAAAAATTCAAAAGAGAGGCTGAGAAATATAATCTGACAATATCGGTAGAAAAAACAAAAAGCATGGTAATAGCAAAAGAACCCCAAAGATGTAAATTAATGGTTAACAATAAAGCAATTGAACAAGTAACGACATTTACATACTTGGGTTAGAAATATCTAGCTATGGAATTTAACAAAAGAAATAACTAGCCAAACCATTAAAACCAATTCAGTAGCAGGATGCCTAAAAGACGTAATATTGAGAAATGAGTTCCTCAACATAGATAGCAAAGTGCGCATATACAAATCATGCATAAGACCCATCATGACCTACGCAGCAGAGACAAGGGCAGACACCAGTAAAACAAACATCTACTACGAAAAACTGAAATGAGAGTGTTACGCACAATAACAGGGAAAACCTTGCGGGACAGAATCAGAAGCGAAACCATTAGAGAAACATGTAAGGTTCAGGACATTGTGAGATGGACTAGACAGCGCAGGCGAGATTGGAACGAACACGTAAGCCGAATGGACAACAACAGAATAGCAAGAATTGCAAGAGACGGAAAAGTCGGAGGAAGAAGACTACCTGGACGACCATTAAAGCGGTGGAAAGAAAGCTGGCAATCCACATCCCAAGAATAAAGTGCTGGAAATAACAGGCCTTAAGGCCTAAATTACGAAGAAGAAGAAGAAGCTATTCTAGGGGATAATCTCGGATTAAACCCTATTCTCGGTTTTAACGAAAGTTTTTCTTCGCATTTTTTGATTTGCAGGAATCCAATACCAGATTGACTAGATGAGAACTTTGCGTAATTATGAAATTATAAGAAAGATGTGAAAATCAATCAAATGACGTTAAAGAAAATTGTCTTAATTCAATTCTTTGTCAAAACTAAGTTGTGATGTAGCTGATTTTCTGAAGGTATTTGTAGATACAAAGGCTAACTATTTAAATTATTTATTTATTCAAACAAATACTACGTTTATAATATTTTAATTTCTCTGACGTAGATATTGGCAACTCTGTACCTTTTATTAAATCTGATCATATAAAAGAGGTTCTATTATTATTATGCATCTGAAATGTATGCCTTAGTTGTTTATTTTGGAATTATTATTGGCGATTGCATACCACATGATGACGAAGTTTATTTTTGTTTTTAACTTTACAAGAATTGTTGCAAGTTTGTTTATCGTGAGTACTTACGAAAACAACTAACATACTATTAGATACTCTTATTCAAGAACATTTGTGTCTGTATATATCATTGTTTCCTCAAATGTTGAAACCTAAATTTCATATTATTCAACATTATCCATTATTAATTAAACTTCTTGGTCCCATCCGTAACATATGGTCAATGCGATTCGAATCATTTCATAAAATCGGCAAGAATATATAACAAGTTGTTGCTACTCGAAAAATATAGTTAAGACGATTGCTACCGTTACTTCTGTTTTATGTCTTTTTGTCGGATTTAATAGAGTAAGAGAATTTGGAAAATCAGTAAATGTATTATCTTCTCAATAAAAATTAGCATTTCAGTTATTTAAAAATACTTCTATTTAAAAAAAGTATTTGTTACAAAGTGGGTAAAACTGGATGATATTTTCTTTAAAATTAATTATGTATTATGCAAGGAGACTGTGACGAAGTTTCTTATAGTAATAATAACCACATATTAATAAAACATAATAACCTAATGTTCGTTAAAAACCTCCATTTAGCAAATGGTCGGCAATATATTAGTATCTTTGAAGTCAAATTATATTTTGTTGTATTGAACTTTTTTAAACTGTAATAAATTACATTTATTAGTAGATTCGTGATTTTATTGACTTTTCAATTTTACCATTTTATTAAATTTTTAATAGTTCTTTAATTTGTGCATAAGTATACTAATTCAAATAATCAGTGTTTAAATCAAACAATTATTTATATTTCAATGAAGTGAGGTATTTTTTAAATTTAAGCAAATGTGGTGTTGAGTCATTAAATTTTTTTCTTATAACCAATGTAACAATTTTTTAAATCGAAGCAGTGATTTTCGTTTGAATAATTCTTTCTTTATTTGAAAAAGTACTTATTTTAATTCTAAAAAGTTTTTTTTTAAGTTAAACAATGTAGGATTTAATTTAACAAAATAGTTCGTTGAATGATTGAAATAATTGTTTAGACGAAATACTTATTTATTTGAAAAATGAAACAATCAATTTATTTTGGGCAAATAAAGATTTGTTTGGACCTATCTATTTAAATAACGGATTTGATTGATTCAAATAATTTTTTTTCAGTCAAACAAATATTTTTCTCAGTGTAATACTAAAAAATTTTTTAAAAATATGAACAAGTAAATTATATACATATTACTTACTATGTAAAACAAATGATCAAAGTAAAACAACAAGCATATACAAATTATTTAAGAGAAAAAATAACTACTCGCAGAATTTATTATATTCAATTACGGAACTATTTAAATTGAACTATACACCAACAAAAAACGCATATATGAGATATATTATACAAAAAAATGAGAAAAGTTATCTTTAGACTTTCAAAAACCGGAAGAAGAAATTAATTAAGAAATTAATAACCATTTTCTAAACGTTTTAAATTTTGCAAGTATTGATGATGAAACTCGTAATTTTACGAAAATAACTTCATAAATAATAATATTAGTTTTAAATTAAAGGAAATAGAAAATATAGACGTTATTACAGCTATAAACGCAATAAAATCAAATGCTCAGGGAACAGATAATGTCTCTCTTGCTATGTTAAAAATGGTTATTGCATTGACAGCTTTACGACAAATGTTTAATCATTCCATTGAAAAAGGTATTTTCCCAGAAAATGAAAAATTTCCAAAGTTTTACTTTTTCCAAAAAGTAAAAATCCATGCAGTCTTGATAAACTTTGACCGATCAGTATCCTACCAATATGTTCTAAGGTATTTGAAAAGATAGTAAACATACAATTAAAATAATATCTTCAAAACTGTAATATTTTGTCTGGTTTTCGCACTCACCATGGAACACATACCGCATTAATGGACGTTACAAATTATTTAGCTTGATCTGCTGATAAATCTCTTTCCTCAATCTTAGTATTATTAGATCAAAATAAAGTCTTTGACCTTGTCAATCATAAACTGATTATAGCTAAGTTAAGGTAAATAAGTTTTGACGAAAAAGTCTTGTTTGAAACATATTTAATAGGAAGACAACAAAAGACGATAATAAACAATCAACTTCAGTCAACACTAAAGTTAATAAAAACGGGAATTTCCCAGGGCAGTGTACTTGGGCCCATTTTATTCTTAATATAGATTTTCGACATTACTATTGTTTATCACATTATTCGACCCATATGTATGATGATGATATACAAATGATATACAACTCTTTTACTCATTCCCCATGCAAGATTTATCCAATAGTATCCAACAGAAGACACAGGTTGAAATTAAATTTAAAAAAACTATAGCAGTTGCCATTGGGCATGAAAACCAACGAAATATAATTTATACTCACCATGAATTAACACTGAGCAATGAACCTATAAAATGGGAAACGAGTGCCCGTGACTTAGGAGTTATCATTGATTGCAACCTTTCTTTTAATGAACATGTTTAACATATTTAAAATTTCGATGATAAAACTGAAAAGTATACACAAATTTAAATCGCTGCTATCACAAAAAATTAAATTGCAACTGGTAAAGACATTAATATATCCATATGCCGGGTGATTCAGCTAACCCGTTTATTAGAAGTTTATGAACTTCCCGTTGAAAGATTTGTTTAAAAATTTGGAATAGGGATTGCTCGAAAGTTCTATTTAATTCCGGTTACACCGGAAGTGGCTACCAACTTTCTTATTTTAAATGGAATGATATATTTTTTTTGTATATTTGGATCCTACGCTAAAATCTGAGTTACTTTCATGTAGCACAACCTATAAGAAAAATCAATAGTTTTTGAGATATTAATTTTTTTGAGAAAAATTGGTTGTGTAGTATTATTTTCAAACGCTTGTCAATGATTGAAAAGAAAGTTATAGTAACAAAATTTGAGCTATACTTAGGAGGACTGTTAAGTTTTTAAATGATGTGTAATTTGACATCTCATGATTTACAGGGTATTCAAAATGTTTGGCTAAATCTGACTAACTTCAACTTCCCAAAGTCAATTTTTTAAATGGAATGTGTTAAAGTGTAGTCTTTCAATCTTCATAAGGGTTCCCTATACCTATCTGTTACCATTTTCCTGCTATCGATGTATTTACATTCGATACACAATGTTTCTCTATTTTATTAAATAATTTCTGACTAGTGGCCTGTGGATATTAAAACAATGTGCCTTATTTATCAAACTTGTAAACGTCGACGATTATGGAAATCCACCAAAAATATTCGAATGAAAACATACTAAATTTATTTTTATTCATGGAGAATGTTACAAAATTATTGAAAGAACTTGCCGTTTGTTTAACGAGAGAAATCCACACTTGCGACCTCTTGTATTTGAATCAGGAACACTGGTAGACGGTCAAAAGGCTAACTGTTTCCTATTTGTATCAAAATATCGTATTGATACATGTAAATTATTGCTATATTATGTACAATAAATTGAATTGAATTGAATTGAATATTGAAAAGTATATGTAACGGTTTTTAATACTGCAATTACAGATTCTTGTACTATAACTATAACCAACTAATCCCCCTAAAGGCCTCTGCCCACTAGAACGTATCATACTATGCCCGTAAAGGAACGTGTTGGGTAAAAAATATTCTTTGTGTTGAAAAGTATAAGACTGTGCCCACTACATCGGTCCACCATCGACCACACCGTCGCGTACCATACACGGAGCGTTAATAAATTGCCGGCGAGAATATTTTGCCGGTGTCGATACGCTTTGCGCATGGCACGCACATGCTGCGCAACGGCATGATGACCGTTAAAAAGGCGTGGTAACCGGCTATCTTGTGATCTGTTCTTGTTGTCGGTTCAAAGCTTCTACGCGTAAAGACGATGTAAAATGGACGAAGAAAAGTTAATAGAATGTGTACGTAATTATGAGTTTGTATATAATTTACAACACCCGAAATATATGGATACCGTAAAAAAAGAGATGGCTTGGAAGGAAATTTTGGAACAACTAGGTATGTTTATTAAATTTACATGGGTATCTGAGTCCATGGTATTTTTTTGGCCTTGAACCGTTTGAAAGAAATCCGCAAATTGATGTCGTACTTCAAAAGCGGTAGAAACAGCATTACCTCCTTGGTGTCTTAGGTTGTTAAACTGCACAGGAGTATTTGTTTCCGTAAAAATTGCAGTTTCTCCGCGTCTTATGAAATTATATAAAATGCACGTTGTTAGTACAACTTTTTCCTCAAATTCAGGCTTCAAATGCAAACGTCTATTATAAATACGAAATTTTGGCTTAAAATACCAAAAGCATTTTCTACTACACGTCGTGCTCGGCAAAGGCGATAGTTAAAGTGGCGTTTCTTCTCATCGTTAATTGACTGTTGTGATGGATAAGGTCTTAAGAGATTAGTTTTTAATGGAAAAGCTTCATCTCGCAATATAACACACGGTACCTCTACATTACTCCCCGGAAAAACTTTTGTACTTGGAATATTAAATTTATTCTCGAATATAGCTTTGCCCATTTTTGATGTTGACAAAATACCACCATCACTATCTTTGCCGAAAGCACCGATGTTTACGGCAATAAAGTTATAATTGGCATCTACCAAAGCCAAAGTACAATAAAAAGGTTTTTTATAATTAAAGTACAATGAACCACTGTTTGAGAGTGCTAAAATAATAACGTGCTTTCCGTCTATAGCACCTATACACAATTAGGAAAATTCCATTTATTCCAGAATTCTTGTATATTATTTTCCCATTCTTCTGTGCCAGGCGTGGGAATACTTTCTCGCAATATATTTTTTATTATAGCATCACAAACTTCCAACACGGCACTCCTCACAGAACTGACTCTCATACGATAGCTAAAAGCAATGGTTGTAAACGAATCACCAGTTGTCAAATACCTGAAAACAAAATATTAATAAATTCATTATTATTTAGTAATGTTTTCTGTATTTATGATTACGTATTTTTTTGCTGAATCAAGGGCTGATATGCATTTATTAATAGTTTTAGTGCGTAATACACGTAGTATGTATGTATTAGTTATTAATAATTATTTTTACAGCTGCAGCTTGTAAACAAAACTGGCAAGGGCTAAGGAATTCATACAGAAGGGTATTAAATAAGAGAAAAGACAAAACAGGACAGGCCGTAAAAAAATTAAGAAATGGAAATATGAGGATGAAATGTCATTTCTAGCTCCGTATTTTGTAGAAAAAAAAAACTTTAGAATCTGTTGAGCTGACCAGCGATGATGAAGAGTTTTAGAACGAAGATGCTGTAAGTGAAGTCCAGAACCATACCGACAATGAGATCAACAGTACTGATGCTGCGGTTGTGATTGTTTCTCACGACACTGAAATTTGGAACTATGATAACACTATTGTCTATAATAAATCCTCACAACAAAAACAGAATCAAGCAAAAAGGCAGGGGCAATTAAAAGGCTAAAGTTCTACTTTTACATTCAGCATCCGCTGTGTTGATGTCTAGATTATTAAACGAGCAAGGAAATATTCCACAACAACGTGAACACGATGAACTAGATCGTTTCTTTTTAAATATGTCAGAAACAGTAAAAAGTTTCCACTTTACCTACAAGCAATGGCAAAAAATAAAATATTTACGTTAGTTTCCGAAATGGAGAAACAGCAGCTCGCCCCTACCTCGCTCCTCCTTTCCCTCCCTTTTTCTTCCTTTTCCTTGCTTCGTCTCCTGCTTGGTCGTCTGTACGTTGGGCCGTTGTAGTGGGTCTTTTGGATGGTATACGTAACATTTGTATTTTTTGAAATGTTAATTTTTAAAATGTTTCAAATTGTTTTGTTTTAACCACCTTTTCTTTGAGTTTCTCTAGTTGGCTTTCTTCTGACATTCTTTCATTTTTCACAACACTTTTGTGTCTTCGGAATTTAAATTTTTCTTCTTCAACTATGCTGATATGTCATTTTCCTTATTTTGTTTTTTGGTTTTCCAGCGGTGTTTTTTTCTCTTTTCTTCCTTCTGTCGCATATGCCGTTCTACGTTATTTTCTTGCCTACCTTTTTTTTCATTTGTCTCCCAAGACGTCCTAGCAACACCGATACCCACTCAAGAAGAAACGGCTTCCTACCGATTTTGGTGGATTGGCATCATACAGATGTGCGGGTGCATATGGGACTACGGGAGTATACGGCACAGAACGCCGTCGTTCCATTTCAGTGGGCATAGGTGAGCGTATCGTGTTGAACTTTTCATGTCGATACGAACCTTTACGGTCACTGTATGATACGTTGTAGTGGGAATACCTACATAAAATTATTATATCTCTTGACTAAACAACTTATTTCATACAAACTACTAACGTCTACATAGCTACATACAATACCAATACTATTTACAACGTTATCTACACCCAATTTAAAGGCAAGACAGACATTCTTGACCAAACACAATGTAGTGTATAAAATAGACTGTCTTGACTGTATAAATGCTAGGTTGGCCCAAACAAACAAAAACACATGTAATCGGATACAAAATTAAAGTACGATGCAAAAACAAAACTAGACTCTGCGTTAGCCGTACACCATATTGAGATGTGTCATAATTTCAATTTGATAATCCTACGATTTTAAATGTAGAAATGAATTATAAAAACTCTAATAGCGAAAGATATACTCTCAACGCAATAACTATTATATCGGACACACAAATTTAGCAATATTTAAGAATTTATCACGAAAAAAAAAGAAGGAGAATTTCCATTATCATATTGTTATGTAGTCATTCATGTTTGTTCGTTTTTACGTATAGAGTGTATGTTTTATTAGAATGTTGTTTACATTTAATTGTTAATTTATTTTGTGTTTCTTATTCTATGTGGTTTTAACTATTTCAGTGGCGGACCATTTTTGTTTTAGTAGTAGTCAGTCGTTCACCTATAATTAGATTAATGTATTAAGGATATGATGTATATGTGTACAACTTACCTTTAAATGTATTTCTTTTTAATAAACAGAGGCCTGAGAAAGTGCACATTCGTTGCACGAAACGTTGCCTGAAAAAACGACTTAGTGGTTTTTGGTGCCCCTCCTCAAAGAAGAACAAATCATTTAAAGAAAACTTATAGGAGGAAATATTTACCTATTATCATTACAATTTTACATCTTAGTTACAGTCTTTTAACATCTCTCTGCACTTTTTCCAAATTGTCAGGTTGAAATATTTTTATAATTAACGCAATTATGTCTTTTAATTCTCACCACACTATACAGGTTTATACTGATCTTCTGGGGCACCATACATAACATTTACAGCACAATTCAATAATGAAACTTTACCATATGAATAAATAAATAAATTGGGTTTTCTTCATACATCTTGCCTTTAACCGTTCAGTACAAGAAAAAATCATATCTGTTGTTCTTGCCGACCAACTTATAGGACCTGAATTACCGATCAAGTTTGAAGAGGTTAACTAACAGCCTATCAATTATAAGAAGGAGCACCATGATGTTGGAAATAAGTAACAAATTTAATGGCAGTTTATCTAACATCTCCTCCATGTGATTGTGAAGGAGTTGTAAATATCGCCTTGCGTTTAAATTGTAGTTGTACACCAGAACGACTTCTTCGGTTCTTTCTGTAGCCATGTTCAAATAATTACCACCCATTAGTTCCTCTACTCGTTTCATTGAAAGATCCACTCTCCATTATAAGGCGTTTCCACCTGCAAGGCTACTGGCATTACTACTTATTAAATTCTTTCCTTAGTATTTAAATCTTAGTATCCATAATAATACGCGTTCCACAAGAGCGATCTAAAAACGACATATTCCGCATATACATATCTTTCATTTATCTATTTGGTCATACTAGCAGTTAACACCAGTTTTAACTTTACTCTCTTCACCAAAAATATACTTTAGCTTCAGGGATTGTGTGATTAAAGCTAGTATTTTAGTTATTCAAACTATTTCTTGTTAAAATAATGTAGTTGTAGTGTTAACAATTACTGTGCTTTTCTTGACGAAATCGTGTAAAACACAAAAAAATGAAGTGAGTTTGTAGTGTCCAAAAAGAGAAAAATATGGAACAATTTTAAAAATGCCCAAAAAGTGTAAAAAAAATTTGAAAAATGTCACATTTTTAAAATCCTTTTGCATTAAAAATACACTAGCTATTTCAATTTTGAAAAGACAGTTGCGTTTGGAACACATGAGACTTTAGTTTTTATCATGAGAATTTTGGTAAAACTTAAGGTAATAGGTCGAAAGGGCGATCCCAAAACTTTAACGTATTCGAGTTTTGTTAAGGCATTATGTATTTTCGTGTGGCGCTTTAAATCGACGTGTTCAAAAAAAATTAAAAAAAAAATTTACAATAACGAATGGATAGTCGATTATTACAGAGATATCTATAAAAAACGGAAAAAGAAAATAAATTGCGTACGCTCGTACCCTTCCAGAACGAAACAAATTCGGATCATACCCCTTCCCTTAGTTATTAGCCGGGCAAAATTGTTTTGAAATGTATCTTTTTGTTTTTCTTCTTTAATGAACATTCTCTGAACATTTTATGGGAGTGGGAGTAGCTTTCTTAAACTCGAGAGACCGAGCTGGGTTGATTCACTTAAGTTTCTATGCTGATTTCTCAAAACAGCCCCAAGCGTTGAAATATAAAATTAATCGACACTAAGGGTGTCGCACCTTAAACAACTCGCCGCCTTGTACTTAAACTTGAATTCAACAAAAAAATAAATTTGAAATTTCACGCTGAGGAAAATGGAAGGGGCCAATAATAAAAAGGAGTTTTTATAAAGCTTTTGGTAAGTTTTTGATAAGTTGGCATTTATCCCATTCTCGTTTTAACGCAGCTTTTCTTCAAATGTTTGATAGATAACTGATATTACAAAGAACAAGAAAACAATCGACAGGAGTAGATTTCATGTTTCCACTGATTATACGTATAGTGCAGTTTAACTGCGCATCTATTTTTCTTGTATGATAACTATTCATCCAGACCGGAACACAATATTCTGCTGAAGAATAAACTCATGCCAATTCCACTGTACGAAGTCTCTTTGTATCTGCTGTATCTGTTGCACTGTGATAAAAAGCAATAGCATTAAATTAATTCAATTCGCTAAATTCTATATATTGGTAGTATACGTTGATTTTACATTTGTTCTTTAAAGCTGTATATCTGATAGGACGTCTCCCTGCACCGACTATGTAGTTACATATTTTATCAAAATTTTGTCTGGTTCGTTTAAAAACTTGCAAAGACGAGCATCTCGCCTTTAGACTAACGTACTAAAAATTATATAAATTGAATCAGTGAGTTTTGAGTGCCCAAACAGACACAGGGTAATGTTTTATCCAATGATCACGTAGAATCTCTGTAATTTATTTTTTTGTAAACAGGAGGTATAGTATTCTATTTAGATAAAATGAAAATCTTTAATTTACATTGTTTTGCAGGTAGGCTTTTATCTAGTGCCCAAAAATGAAAATGTTAATTTTCTAAACCATCCAAAAGGAAAAATAATAACATTGGAGAGTAGAAGTCAAATAAATGAGCCAGAAACCAGTATTATAAACCCTACTAGGTTCAGGTACAAACTTCACAACAACACTATACCTTGTCTACATATGCAGTGAGTTTTTTCAAGTGTTACAAGGCAATATCTTGAAAACCGTTTAATATATTTTCATGAAATTTGTAGAGCAATACGAAGATGGGGGGATATATTTTAAATTGTATTAATTATTATTATTGTATTTAAAAACTAAATCAGTTTTATTGAATAATCACGCTCACTTAATTTTGGAATTAATATTACGTTTTTATGGAAATGATAATGTTTACGGAAGTCATTTGAGAATTTTGATAATTATTTGTCATTTTGTTAATTAAAACATGGAAGCAAATTTGAATGTGCAGGTTGATATGATGACATGACAGAACTTCATAAATCATTTCAAATCGCGTAGTAAGTTATTATCATTTTCAAGTGAGCGAGATTATTTAATAAAATTGATTTATTTTTAAAATTCGATTAAATTTTGATTAATCATAATTCCATAACCAGGAGAGCAATTCAAGAAATTTTTTGTGCACATAAGTACTTTTTTAGGTAGATTCAAATTCCAGAAAGAAAATACATAATCCTATTTGAAATTCCAAAGTTACTCCCCCCCCTCCTCAAAATTGAAGAATGGGTGAAATCTAAATAATATGGTAAAACATGTCCCCCCATCTTCCTATTCTACCAAGTTGCATGAAAATATATTAAACTGTTTTCAACATTTGCTTTGTAACACTTAAAAAAACTCACCCTGTATAATTAGTACTTCTTATTTTTTGCAATATTTGATTTTCACATTATAGTAACATTTTTTTATTATCTAATTTATAAACACCAGTAAACAAAATAAAAACTTATTTACGTTCTGTAATTTTGATAAATATTTAAGAAGTTAATTTAATCAAACAAAAAAACTTGTTTATATTCACAATAACTCTTTATTACTTGGAATTTCATTTTCTACACTACAATAGTATACTAAAAACCGTCATCTTTAAATTATAAGCGCAAGGGAGACCATGATGTTAAATTAAATATGTATACATCTTTGTGCATAAATGTTACCGTAATGCGGTGATATAAAGTGTGGTTAAATAAAATAGTATCTAATTTGTAGAGAAAAATTATTGCAGCAACATTTACAACACGTTTAAAGGTTTACTTTTACAAACATTATTAATACAAATTATTGCTCTTTTACAATATTCTTGAAATATGTAGTTATTGAATTCAATATTAACATTTACAAACTACTTAATTTATAATACTGTTATATTTAATATTTACTTTACTTACTTCTACAAACATTAATAATATAAATTATTGTTACTTTACAACATTCCTGCAAAAATGTAGGTATTGCATTTGAAATGATCGTTTGCATGTTTTTAAATTACATCTTTTTTTTTTTAAGGCTGTTCTATCACTCGGGACAATTTCAGATTTCTGGTAGGCGGTTCACTATTTTTATTTCTTGTTACATAAATAGCTATTTGTTGTTTTTTCTGTTTCTAAAACTGTTTAAAATGCACGTTATGTACAAAAAATTGACATCAACAATTCAACAATACATTATTTATCTATTAATATTAATCGGCTTCCAAGTCTGGCCTGTTGCGCTCAGAAAAATTCGCCCGCAGTACATTCATTTCACAATTCTCCAAGAGTTTTCAGTATTTATCGTTTACTTAATGTTAATTTTTCTCATTGATTTTAAGTAAATTAAAAAAAAAAAGTAGGGTTGTCAGAAAATTATTATCTATGTCGCGCAGGAGTCGAAATTTGGGGTTATAAGGAAATGTATTTTTCTATTATTTTACGTTTTAATTAAATTAGATACAACGAAGACGAAAATAAAAAAAATAGCTCCTGCACGACATAAATAATAATGTTAGTTATATGGTTGTGCAAAATCAGGAAAACATTTCTAAAAATAAGCGAGATAAATTTACATAAACTTTATAGCTCCCTGAGAGAACAGCCTTAAATATAAAATCGTTCAAATGTATTTTTACAATGCTTCAACTGTTTTGTCTCAACGGAACAGAATTTTTAAATTTTAAATTCTGTAAAAAAATTAAGATTTTACAAATTATGTAATAGAGACGACACTAGATGTCGCAACACTTATTGGTCGTAATAGATTCAGTTATCCGATTTGTCTTTTTATCCAAACTTTATTTCAGGTGCATATTAAATTTTTCCGACGACCTCACTATGTAAAAGTGCATACTGATAGATTGACAAAAGTATTATCACTTTAATGACAATAGAAAACGATCAAAACATTTGCACACGAAAAGTACTTATCTACCGCAATTAGCAAATGAAAAGCGGTTTATGGTCAAAAGTCACATTTTGATGTACAATCAAGACATTATAGTTATTTGTGTATCAAGGCTGTTTTCGGCCGTTTTGATTGTTTATGTACTGTCGTATCAGAAAGGTCGTTGTTTGTAGGTGTATGAATAGTACGGTTCCCTGCACTAACATTCTCGCATGTACACTTATTACTCATTCTTAATATGCATTAATTTTAATTCCACATTGAGAGTAAATTTTACCTGCAGTTATTTTAACAAAAAATGTTTCTACAATTATCCGAAACAAAAGCTTGTAGTTGTTTAAAAAAAACTTAAGGAATTAAATTCTTCCTTAATTGATTTTTTCTAGTAAAAGACGTTAGTCATTTTATAAACATTGTAATGTAAATCTGTTTGTGAAAATTTTAATGAAAATCGTTGAAGCCGTTTTCGAGAAAATTGATTTTTCAATATTACATTCTTATTTTTAGTTGTGAAAAATAAATCCCTATGAAAAACCTTTTGAAAACCCTACATATGATATTTGAATCAAATTGTTTGTAGTTGTTTGTCCTGTAGGTCAGTTTACATACATACATACAAGGTGTTCCAACGGTAGAGTAAAGTAAGTTTTCACTTAACCAGTATTATGGGTGTAAAAATTATATTGGCGATGGTCGATTCTCTCTGATTATGCGAGAAAGTAAAAAATTGTGAATGTTAATCAATTTCATTATTAATCAGACTAAGGCAACAATCGAATATACCGTGTGTCCCCGGATGGGATATCCTATAATTGAAAATTCTTTTAATTGTATTTTAGTGAAAATGTCGTCCTTGATGAAAAGTTTTGCTTGTTCTAAAACTCCATAAAATGAAATAAAGTTCGAAAAATTATAGTTACTATCAAAAATAACAATCATGTAAGAAAAACTTATAGCATTGATTATAAACTTCGGAATGATACGCAAACCTTAATATTTTTTTGTAATTACATCTCCCACAAGCAACGTATGCCCCTTTCACTCTCGACCAACAAACTGTTCATCGGTAAAGTGCTGTTGCGAACGGTTTAATATTGTAACCAATGATTTTGTTAGTGCTTCGCATAAATGCAAAATCGGTCCGGTCTCTACATACGAGAATGATTCAAGAATCAAACAGTTTCCAAAGACGTTCGTTCTTATCACAAAATAAGTAACTTGCACGTGCACAATAAATAATGTGCACTCATCTAATTTAGCTTGCTACGAATTTATCTAGTTCATCATGATAGTTAGATTTGCAAATTGTTTTTAAATTTTGTTTCAAACTTCAATAAAACTATTGATTATAAAAAAAAAACTCAATTTAATTTGTAAGAAACATAATTTATTTGCCTCAACACAAGTTATAACATCATATGATACGTTATCATAACAACGACGTTTTTAAGTAAATCGAAGTTCAGAGAAAAAAGTTAAAACTATTTGAAAATCCTTATTTTTGAAAATCAACTAATTTTGAGGAATCATATCTCGAAGTGTAATTATAAAACAATAAAAATTTTATATTATTCTTAAAACTTTGCATCAAACTAAACAAAAAAATTTATAAAACAAATTTATTTCAAAATTTGTTAAATCTGCAGCACATTGAAAGTAGGTTAACTTCTATGAAATTACCCGAAAATTAGTAACAATTTTCTCCTGGACGATCTAAACTGTTGTATAATATTTTTTTCGAAAATAGAAATAGGAAACGTGACCAAGTTAAGGTCAATCGGTTATATACACTCATTAAATTTTTAAAAATTGTTAAAAAATCGCTAGTTTTTGAATTTAAAAAAATTCTCTTAAAGTCAAGTTTACTTGGATTAAACTTAACCTAAATCAGGATAAAATATTGATTTAATATTTAATTTTTTTCTATGTTTATCGGAATTTAAACGAATTAATTCCAGTTTTTCCGATTCGCTTTTAAATGTAGCGTATATTTTAAATTTAATTAACAAATTGATCGTAAATGCCTTATGTTCAATACAAACATGAGAAAATTGTTTGCTTTCTGATATTAAACATATAAAAATATTTTTAACGATATCTTTTGTACATGTATGAATAGCGAATGACGAATCTCCATAATCTTTACACATTAAATAAAGTTTATTTTTAGAAAATAAATCTTCCTCGCATTTAATTATTTTTTCTCTACATATCTCACGTTCATACCTTTTCAACTTGTAACGTTCGAAGTGTAAACGCTCTCTTGTGTACACACTCCTTAAACCAATTTCACGGGCATTACTTTGTATTGGTTTCCGGCGTTGATAACTTGAAACTGTCCACGATTGGTACTATGCATTTAAACGCTTTCGGAAAGCTTGTTCTGAATTAACCGTTCACGAGGAAGAAGATAAACCCTCATCTGAAAATTTCCTCGCTTGAAGGGGTAATCAGGCCGATGGTAAAATATATGATACCGCATAAAGTGGCTTTTAAAATTTGCTAAAAGGTTGTGCTCCACGTGAACTGTTCTATAAGCACGTCCTGCATTCTTCAGGCTAGGGACGCTTTCATCAGGTATACGATTGCCCTTGGGGTTTATCTATCGCTAACATCCCTATATTTATTCTAGAGAGGGTGGTTTATGTCTCCCTATTACGAATATATTCTCTTCCGGTTGTTCCTTCGTCAATTTGTACGGTTATTGCGGGCCTACTCATGGCTTTTGGAGGCGTCGTGCCGAAATAGCTACCCACGAATACTCCGTCAGATTCGCAGACCACGGTGGAGGCTCATTCCGAACCGTTAGTACCATTGAGAGCAAGAGTAATACTCCTACTGCTGCGTGGAAGGTCAGAGGTTTTAATATCTTTTTAATTGCGCGTGAACCTGCAGTCGACCTATCACTCAAGTAGAAGTCACCCTTGACACCAACTATCAGGCGCGAACGTAGAAAATTTATTGCGGATTATTTGTCGCTCGAATGTGTAATTGCATAATATACCTGGAACGTTAACTAGTTATAGATAAGAGTATTTAATACCTACGTGGTGTATAAGTCGTGTAAGAATTTAAACCTCAATCTTAATTAAGCCGAACGCATTTAGTTCCATTGACTTTCTCGGTACGAGCTCGTTCCCCGACAGGCCAAAGTGAACAATCGTTTAAACTTCGCGGTGACTGAATTAGTCTTAAAACTTCTCTTACACGTCTTCCTTAAATTCATGTAATCTGTAACGTTACTCAGTACCATAAATCGACACATTCTAGGTTAAGTTCACCATAGGCGTACCTTCAGTACACGAAATATCAATTGCATATACGAGACAGTGGTAAATATTTGGGTAATTCTCTTTACTTTAACTGGTAATTTTATGTAGCTCTAGTCATTTTCGTGTTACCTGAATGTTTAATGCTGTACGTTACCCGTTTTAGCTCGTGTGTATTCGTAATATATCTGTGTCTTTTAATGCTGTGAACTATCACAAATTTGTTTGTGTATTGGGGTGAATAAATATTGTGTGAAGGTTTCTCTGACTTTATGTCGAATTCTTTCGTGATTTGTTTCCCTTTTCTGTATATTCTGCTGCGGACAGTTAGCTGCTGACCTTTGGTTCTGGGTAAGATTCTCTCCAGCGTTACTCGAACCTGGCGCCCTACCTTTTTAATTTTTTTCTATAGGTTCTAGGAATAACGTTGACTTTCCTAACCCGCACCCTACTCCCACTGAGGGGCATACTTTCCTAACAACTGACCGTAACAAACTGCTTAAATGCTAGATAACCAGCTAAATAAACTATGCTACAAGATTCTAAAGCGTCTATCCGTAACAAAGGAAAACTACCAAAAAACTGTACAAAAAACGTGCAGTTTTTTGGTTTTTTTCCTTTGTTACAGTTAGCACGTGCATAATAAAAAATAATAATGTGCACTCAACTCAATTTATCCCAGTGCGTCCTAATAGTTGGATTTGCGAATTGTTTTTAAATTTTGTTTCAAACTTAAATAAAACAACTATTTAATTTGTAAGAAATAAAATTTATTTGCATCCAATACAAGTTATGATAAAAAAATTATTTTTATGTATTTCCATATAATTGTGGTTGTTATTTACATAAACAAATTATTCGCTTCGGACCCAGTTGGAAAAGATGCATCTGCTGAGTTTGCTTTTGAATCGAAGGACGTCCTCGGTTGTAATTTGCTTAGATGCGCAAGTTGATTCTAAGAAGAAAAAAATAACATAAATTTACTAATAAAAGATATGCTGAGTCAATTGTATTTAATTTTGAATATTCTTTTCAAAATTAATTACACACAAAACTTTTAGTTTAGTTTCTAATGACAAGTTTTAATGTTCAATAACAAATAACAAAAAAGTTGTTAAAGGACTTTTCAATTTTCTTAGAAACCCTTTCGATCCCTATACACGGTGATCTGCGTAGAGGGTGCATTAAAGTTTTTAACTTTTAAATAAATCAGAAACTTGAAAGAACTTGGCTCGTTTTTTTACATTTTTGGGTTTCGATGGATTGTAAAAATAAAATTATATGTTCTAGTACTTTATAACACAAGTTGAATTAAATTTGAAAAAATTTCAAAATTTTATTAGGTAAGGTCATGTTTAAGGTCAAAGGTTAAACATATATTCGTAAATATCTCAAAAAGTATTCCATGTACAGCGTGGGCAAATTTCGACGTTTGTATAGTGTATCTCGGTAGCCATAAGAGATAGAAAAAATGGATATCGATGTCTCGATCTGTTCTTTTGAGAAAAACTTATTGGTGAAAACTAGGATTGGTTATCGTCTTTTGTTTTTGAGTTACAGCGAAAAGATCGATTTTTCTATATTTTGAAAAATGTCTATATTCTAGTTGTTTATTAATTTAGAAAAAAACTAGTAATACTTTCTTTAGACACTTTTTTGAGAGGAATTGAATTGCGTTAACGGATTTTAAATATCTACATTTGTTTACGAGTTACGAAATAATATTTTTTAATTGAAACCGTAGTTGGCTGTGATTTATTTTGATACAGTTTTTTTCTTTACGACAATATATATCATGTAAGGTCAATCACAGTTAAATTTTGTCAAAACTCATATTTTCCAATATCAAATAAAATTATCGTAGTTACCAAAGACATTTTGTTTTAATTTTATGTCGAAAGTCAGTTAATTACGTTACCACATTTTCATTCTTCAATCTTCCGAAAAATACGAAATGGTTTACGAGAACTATGAAAAGTATGATATGTTAGAATGCTTTATTCAATATAATAACAATTCCGACATTGCATCGGAAATATACTTCAATAGTTATCCAGAAAGAAGACAACTTCATAAGTTTATTTTTGTTAAATTAAAAGAAAAGGACTAGAATTGACTAGAAAAGAGAAAGACTAGAGTTGACTAAAAAAAAAAGAAAGACTATAGTTAACTAGAGAAGAGATAGACTAAAGTTGACTAGAAATGAGAGAGCCAGAACTGCGTAGAACAAAAAATTCTACGTTTGATTAGAACACATAAATGCTACTTTTGAATCAGTAATGCCATCTCATTTTTGAGAGCAGTTTTGGAACTGTTTTTCTGGCTTTTGATTGATATATTACTGGGCAATGCAAACAAAAACATTTGGCAAATAATAAGAAAATCAATAAATAAAAATAAATATAATATTAATAATTATATTGAGTTATCTGATAACGATGAAATAATAAATGACCCCCAGAAAGTTGCAAATAAATTTAATCAATACTTTTCAACTATTGGTACAACTATGATTACAGCAGTAAGAGAGGAAGAAGGTGTCGCTGCCTTAAACACTAATGAAAACGAAGGTACCAACCAACCAAATTCGCTATTTTTATATCCAGTTAGCAAAAAGAAATTGAAGAGCATATAAATTGTTTGAAGCTTAACTCCGCCTGTGGTTTGGATGAGTATCTCAGTGTCCTTCATAAAAACTTTCAAAGCCCACCTGCTGGATCCATTAATGTTTTTAATTAATTTGGCTTATTAAAAGGCGTTTTCCAGCAATCCTAAAGGAATCTGTTATTACACCAGTCTATAAATCAGGTAATCGTTATGAATTAAACAATTACAGACCCATATCAGTCACAAGTCAGATTGCAAAAATATTTGAAAAAACATTTAAACAAAAACTATCCAACATTCTTAATCAACATAACATTATATCTACAAAACAATTTGGTTTTAGGAAAAACCTCGACAGAACATGCCATAATTTACGTAACAGATACAGTTTATTCGGCCTTAAATAACAAACTGAAAATTATTGCAATAGTTTTAGATCTTGCAAAAGCTTTTGATACTGTTTCTCACAACATAATGATACATAAACTTGAAAATGTGGAGTTAGAGGAATTGCTTTGAAACTATTTAAAAGTTACTTATCTGACCGAAAACAAGTTACAAAAATTAATAATGTCTTTAGTTCACAAGAACTAATAACTTGTGGCATCCCACAAGGAACTGTTCTGGGTCGAATTCTTTTTTTAATATGTATCAATAATCTCTTGAGATGCGATATTGGTGGAGAAGTAGTATCATATGCTGATGACAATGTAATGATATTCACTGGTGATTGTTGGGACAACGTTGCCAAAAAGCACAAGATGGATTGTACAAAGTAAATTGTTGGCTGGAAAAAAATTTGCTTACCCTAAACAAGGAAAAAACTAAATATATGGCTTTCTCGCTCAACATAACAGGGCAACCAAAATTCAATAAGTCGACTTTTCTTAAACAATCTAATTGTACGAATTACAATTGTTCAACTTATATTTATCAAACTAGTACAATGAAATACTTGGGAATAATTATAGATAGTCATCTTAAATGGGACAAGCACGTAGAATATATATACAATAGGATCAAAAATTAATTCATACATTTTATCAATTACGCTCTATACTTAGTAAATTGTACTAATTACTACTTATAAATCATTAGTCGACTCGATTCTACAATATGGAATCATTGCTTGGAGAGGTACATAATACAACCCGAAGCATATTACATACAGTACAAAAACACATAATAAAAGTAATGCTTTTTAAAAATAAAACTTATTCTACATCGTTACTGTTCCCTGAAGTCAGACTGTACATTGTCAAAGTACTAAAATACTATTTTTAAATTCTAAAATGCAAATTAAAGTTAGACATATCTACGACACTAGAGCTCAATCATTAGAAAGTCTTACTATTTCTAATAGCAACAATACATTAAATCAAAAATATATTAAATACATTGGTCCTAAACTCTATAACTCCAAACCGATTGAATATAAACGAATTAATAACTACAACTTGTTTTCAAAAAAAATCACTGCATATGTGTTAGAAAATAGCGAAAAAATTAAAAAAACGCTTTAATTATTATCAACTAAATTAATTAATTGTGTATACGGTACCATGACTATTAAACAAGTAGTATGGAAATCTCGATGTCCTATTGATATTCGCAGTCTCTGACATTTGTTATCCTGTGTCTTCCAATTATCACTTAAATACATTCCCTTACACATTCATTGATTATTAGACCCCACGCATACGTAATTTTACTAATAGTATTTAAATAGTGTGCACAAAACAATCCCTTTTAGGAATTAGGTGCAATTAATTACCCTATAAATTATGTATGTATGTATATATAATGTATATTAATAAAAATGTTTTATGTTATGTTAATACAAGTTGATAAACAAAAAGTCTAAATCTTCAAAAAAAACTTTTAAAGTGCAATAACTTTTGAACCGAAAATGTTAAAATATTTTTTAAATTAATTTTTTGAAATTGGCTTGCAATTTCCTTTCGATTGATATTTACGACTGTGTACAAGGAATATTTTTTGAGATATTTACAACATATAATTTTATTTTTAAAATTCATCTACTGTATATATATATATATATATATATATTAAACAATAACAGGGTTAAGACTGAAGCCTGTGGTAGACCAGTGTTGTTTAACCGTGAGCCAATTAGCTGATTATCACAGTTTTTAATTAAAATCAATCTGTTAGAAAAAGATTGAAAATGAGATTGGAAAAGTTGTAGGGAAGACCAAAATGATTGATCATTTTATCTCTTAAAATATCGAAGTTTACAAAATCATATGCCTCCTTAATATCTAAAAACATCGCCTTTAGATAATTATTTTTGGCATAATTTAGTTGGACATCTACAACTAATGTTGACAGAGCGTCTATAATCCCAAATCAATTTTTAAAACCAAACTGATTGTTAGGAGGAGCACTGTTTGTGTAACCACCACTACAATCTATATTTTAAAAAAACATTCAAATGTTTTGTGAACGCATGATAATAAGGGTATTGGACGATAAGATTCTGATTTCTTTGGATCTATACTTGGTTTAAGAATAGGTACAACGATTACTTCTTTAAAATGTTACATTCCCCGGATCTAAGCATTGAGTTAAAAATTGTAAGCAAAAACTTAAATGGTTTACACAAAAAATGTTCAACTTTTTTTTGTACACGCTCCACTTTGGAACAAGTTGTGACATATGGAGAAGCCACTCTATTAAAAAACTCTTGTATCCATTCATTGTTTACAGGTTTGCTAGTATTATGTGAGACTCTTTTTATTTTCCTTGCTTGTTTTCATAATTCGGACGAAGGTGTATTTTTATTTAAATTAAAGCACCATTTTTCCAGCTTTGTTTTGCCTTTACCTTTAGAAACCTTTTGGTTTGAGCACAGACTTGATGTAATTGGTAGGGTAAGTGGGGGATAGATGGACCACATTTTATGAAACCAATAAAAAACAATTATTTGATATGATACGTATATTTAAGCACAAAATAACACAAACACAGGTCTTTGCCTAAATTTTGGCACTTCTTAAACTAAAATACTTCAATGCGTAACAACAAAATACATAAAGCAAATGTAAGCTGTTCTGGACCATCTCACCTCCTGAGTAGAGTGAGAGACGGAATAACTGATTCCATAGATGGACCAGTAGAAAAACAATCTATAACATATTATTTTTAGCGGATGCATGAATTCCACATCGATGACAGGTGTTCTTGAATGATGTGCACCCTTCGTGCAACCACCGGCCGCATACGATGCAACGTATCCAGTCATCTTTCTTTTTAGCTTTTCGATAATCTTCGCCGCAACCGACACATTCATTTTCATAGTCTTTCGCATTTTCATCATCATCAGAGCTGTCGTTCAGAATTAGATCTATTTCTGAATTTGAAGACGAGTCTTCAGGACGATTTAATTTTTGTTTCCCTTATTGTTGTTTTCTTTCCATCAACTTTCTTGACACGTTTTCCTTTTTCGCAGCAGATTCTTTCTTTTTGTAATTTCTGTTTCCGATGTAAGTAGTGTGGCAATACTTCGAGCTCTCTTTCGTACGGCGATAATTGTAGGGGTTATTGGATGAATATTGTCAAGGATCTTTCCAGGTGTAACTTTGTATTGGCTGTATTCTTGACCGGACTTTGAAGTCGGTTCTGCGATGGACCCGGACTGGTATTATAGAAGATATATATTATATAATTTATGAATCTACCTTTTTCTTCGTTAAATTTTGTTTTGGCTAAGTTGTATGCAGTTTGACTTCATCTGGCCCAAACCAGCTATTTTTGACCCGCATTATTATTTTAAAACGACGTTTTAAAGTTGATTTTGGACGTTGAAAACCGTCTAGCCGCCTCATTAACGCCCATTGCACGACTTTGTATTACAGCTATCGCGTTTTCCAAATCTTCTCCAGTCCACAAACCTCGATTTTGTGACTTGGACTTCCTTGTATAAACAGTTGGCTTCTCTAAAAATAATACAATTAAATGCATATTTTATAGGTCCAACTCTCTCTGTCATCCTGGCCCCATCTCTACCCTCAAGGGAGTAGAGATGGGCCAGTGTCTTGATGCTGTAAACAACGTTTTCGTGCGTTCAGTTAGGTTATGTATATTCCTTAACATTCGTAGTATGTTGTTAAGTATAAAGTTTAACAAAACTCACCGTTGGCCAAGTAATCTACACAAAGGTAAGTACTTGCACAAACTTTTACACTCGAAACAGTAAATTTGTTATTTATTAAAACTGGCACTAATCTTTAGTTGCAACACTGACATCATATAACACTGTGCCTGTTCTTGCAATTTCATGCACTACTGCTGCGATGTATGTGTTAAATTCGGAAATATCAGTACTGGTCCGTCTCTCTGCTTGTCCATCTATCCCCACTTACTCTACAATTTTATTCTCGTTTATAATTATTTAGAACGGACTTGTGTTTTTGTATTGCATTGTCGCACTCTGCGTCCCACCAAGAAGCAATTATTGACGTTACGCCAAGATACTGTGATATTCCTAGTATAAACTCAAATCTATTAAAATGAACAATTAATAGGTGGTACAACCCACTGATCATTTATACTGACGCTTCTAAGTCTTTGTCAGGTTTAGACTGCGCTTTCTATGCCCTACACTGTGTCTAGAAATGTTCAAATTACACTCTTTATGTTCAATTTTTAGTGCCGAGGCTATAGTCATCAGTAAAGCATTGACCTTTTCCCTAACACTTACTAATAAATACAACATAAATAGTATTAGATTCTATCAGTGTTGAATTTATTAACAAATTATTCTAATTTTAGTGTCGTCTTTGTTTGGGTTAAATCTCCTCAGGGTTAACATGTAATGAACACGTTGATTGGCTAGCTAAAAGGAGCATGAAGATGGTTTGCAAACTGACCTAGGTTTATTTCTATCTGATACTACCGCCGTAGTTAGAGCCAGAACATATAATACATGGAAAACTATTTGGAAATTTTTGCCATACAAACCCACCTTATACACTAATTTCATCTGTCTTTCCAGTTAACCGTATGAGCGGTTACCAAGAAAGTCTGCTACATACATAGTCAGGTTACAATTTGGTCACACTTGTTATCTCGCTCATCTACACAAAATTAAAATGTTAACATCAGATACTTGTCCCACATGCAAAGTCAAAGGTGATCTTGATCATATGTTTTTTGAATGTAAAAAAAAATGCAACTTCTAGTACAGAGCTTTACAGATTACTGTCTGACATGGACCACTACCGTTAAACCTATTACATATCTTAGCTATTGGTCAAAAAAATTCTATGATCATCAAATTATTTTGCATAATGAAGATTCTACTTTAACTCAATTATTAATCCTTACTTTGGACGATCTAAATGAATCTATTAACGACTGGCTGCATGGCTGGGGCCTAATGCCATTAAAGAAAGAATGTTTAAAATCGTACATACTTTTCACAACTACCTTTTGTTCACATTGTCACAAAAGGAAAGTCCATACAGTTCAAAAAGTAAAGCAAATAAAAATTTAAAAAAATAATGTATTTCTAGTTTCATGTTTAGGCTGGTATACGAATTCATTTATTTGAGGTTACAAATTTAATTATTTTTAATACACAGTATTGAAAAACAATTCGGTATTTTCCAACTTTTTATAAAATGTGTAAAATTGAAGACCATATACATAAAAGACGTTCGCCAGTTGCAGAAAATTTTAAATCGCTGGGTAGTTTTTACAATGTGTTTAATTCAAACATTAGCGCCGAAACAGTTCAATAGAAGGTCGTCTGTATCGTGACGTCATTCCTTGTATAAATAACATAAAATAGTAAATTAGTGGTGTTTTACGTCAGTACTTAGTGTTGTTATACAGGTGAAGGTGCTTTTATGTAGTGTCAGGTGTAAATAATAAAAAAAAATACTGTAAGTTAATAAAAATAAATAATACGAGTACCTTTACTCCTAATATTGTTGTTTTGAATGTACGAATATATCCTTCATTGACAATTTAACTCGATGGCATCCTGTAGTAATTTTATGAAGCACTAATTCATTTTGAATTAAAAAGTGCCTACCTAATGTGAATTATGTATTGACAATGGTATTACTTACGATGTAGCTCTAATAATCTCCGCTGAATTGAATCGTTCGTCATTCTTAAGAAAGTATATCACAATCAACATAAATGTAAAGACGGCAGATTGTTCGAACAAGCGTTTGCACACTATTCCAATGCCATACAAATTACAAACACCCGCTTTTAATTCCAATAAACACAAAGATGACCAGTGAATCAAGCGTAAAACGTAAATAAACCACCATTTTACGAGTGTTGACGTCACGACCATTGGCAACGCGTTTAAAGAATGATTTAAAAGACGGTGTTTTGAATATCTTTAAAATGAAAAAATTTAATTCTGAACACATTATATATTTTTGTGATACTAGGGTTTCCTTTTAGGTTTATGACTAAACAATTGTCGTGCGGTTAAATTTGGTGATAGCATATAATTTTATAAGTTGGTAGTATGTAACACTCCAGTGACGGCAGATAAAATTTAAATTTTTTGTAGCTGTACAATTTATGATAAAAGTGATTAAAAAAATTTGCACTTCGTCTTCGAATCTACAAAAATCACAATATAATTTATTAAAGTGAGATTGAAAGAAAATGAACTCTAGTACGGTTAAATCTAGTGATAATGGATGCCAATTGTTTTCACTTATTAATCTGTCAAAGAACTGTTTTAAATGGTTTAATCTTATCTCTGCAGTATGGGTCGTGGTCATATTGTGACTAAGATATTGTAATTAGTCGTAGGTCTACCGTGATGTTGTATTTGACACTCGGTTCTCGTTAATATACCAACGTCTGTTAAATAGCTTAAATAGTGCCTTTAATCGAAAAGTCCGACAAGCGGTCTACTGGGATTTTATGCAATTTCCAGAACTTTTCACCGGGATGGTCTTTATACTGCAAATTTGGACTTCTTGCGTGGAAACTAAATCTCCAAACTTGTGAACAAAACCACTAGAAACTACTTAAAGGTTTCTTACTACTTTTTAGTGTTCCCGCATTTCAAGGTCGGTTAATGAACTCTTGACCCACATTTATCTGAAGGGCGACATTGGGCGTTTGACAGTCGTTTATCTTCAAGGTTATCTACGCTTTTCTCTTTTGCCTTCTTCTACAACTCTAACACAGCTGGATGGTGTACGACTACGTTTGAAGTACTTATTGAAGCTGTCTGTAATGGATTAGAGAATCGGAATAACTTTCCCTAAGAAAATACTTAAGCTTATTGGTTGACGTGTGTAAGCCTGCGATCCTCGACACTCCATTCAACGTCTTATTTTTGTGCTAGGGAAACGTTTTTGCGGATGAGTAAAATTCGTACTTTAAAAATCATTCTTAACCTCGCAATCAAGAAAAATAACTTATCTATTGTTTGCGTACAATTAGATGCTGCAAAAGAATTCTTTAAATTATTGACCAGTGACGTATTACGAATCCGGATTGAAATAATTCTGTGATAATGTGTTTATATGATGTTTGTGAATATATTGAAAATTTTAGTGTCGTTAAACAAGGAAAGTCGTCAAATTACATTGTATTAGTTTACATGTTCGTTTTACTGGTCTTGAGTCCTTTTAAGATTAATTGTCAGGGTCAGGTAGATGGCGATCTATACAGCTTTCGATTACATCTCTGCAAATCATCCCAACGACCTACTCTGCGACATATGAGCTAACGGTAGGTTTTCCAAATTGTCTTATAAATACTTCAATTTTTCTGATTTTTTATCGACAAACTTGTAACAATATATTGTTGGCAATAATTCTAGTGTAACTTATTTCAACTTCTTTCGATGTTAAAAGCAGTTCTGTAATACTAAATAAAGCTGGTAGAAGGGAACCAGTACACAATTTCTTATCAGGTAATCAAACTGATAACTTTTGTAAGAACAAAATTGGGACTTCTGACTTTTTGTATAAGGCAGGGAAAAAACGAATTACTAGTTAATATATTTAAGATTAATTGCCAGGGTCAGGTAGATGACGTCCTCATAATTTTTCTACTACATATCTGCAGAATCATTCCCACCACATACTCTGCGACATAAGGAGCTAACAGTAGGTTTCAATTGTCTTATAAATACTTCAATTTTTCTGCTTCTCTCGACAAACCTGTAAAAATATATTGTTGGAAATACTGTAACTTCTTTCGATGTTTAAAGCAATATTTCTTCTGTAATACTAAATAGCGCTGGTATAAGGAAATTAGTACACGATTTTTGTTAGGTAATCAAACTTATAGCTTTAGTAAGAACAACCTGTGACTTCTGGACTTTTTGTGTAAAACAAGGAAAAAAACGAATTATTAGATAAGATAGCTTCAAACTTACTGACACTAAAAAAGCAGTACCACGTGCAGGGACCCAAAATCTTTAGCCTTACAAGTTAGAAAAGTTAAATGTTCAGTTGGTTCTAAACATTGTTTTTTTTTGGATAAAAAATTCTCATCCAGTATTTGGGGTTAAAGAGAAGAACAAGCGTAGCGGCGAGTTCAGCAACAATTGAGTGTTGAAGTGTCTTCTAAACCAATATTTATTAAATCTTTAGGAATTTTGCAGTAATTGGTTACATTTATGTGTTTGTTTCCAAAGTAAACAAAACTATTTTATTTAGTTTTTAGCGTAAGTACGACAGTTGACCAACATCATTGCACAACATTTCACTAGTTTATTCACGCACGTGAACTACTTATTGTAACGCACGGTCATTTCTGGTGTTAGAATAGGCTGAGTAAAAATTAAATTTATGGGGGAATTTAGGGGAAAATTTTCTCTGAGTAAAAATTCCAATAATATTAAGTTTATATTGATTTTAAGGGTTTGTTTTATAATTTGTACATTACGAAAATAATAATATATATTGTATTAAGGGAATTGGGGGATATATTGGTACAGAACAGTAGTCACACGCTTATAATAATAAAAGTACATTTTACAACTTAGTTGAAGTGCATAACAATAAATTACATTTCTTTTTAAAATGAACATCACTTACCTTTTTAAGTAACACAATAACAATTTAGTAGTAGAAAAAGCGTATTTATTTATTATTTTTAATTATTATCTAGGTTCTATCCTACGACTACTTAAAAATTCCACTTTGCAAATACGTTACTAAAAGGGTCTTTTGAGTGGGATTTGTTCATTACAATGACTCGTCAGTTGGAAAGGTTCTCGCTTATTAAGTTTAACAGTTCATCAAATGGACAATCTTTTGCACATCCTCTAATATGTAATTGTTTTATTTCGTCTAACTCATGATCATCGTAAAAAATCTGTAACTGATTTTTGAAACTCAATAAACTGAATATGTTAATTACCTTAACAAAGTATTCATTTCTTTTATTCTTATGTAGTTCTAATAATACACAAGCTCCGTATGATGGAAGTTTATAAACACATTCTGTGTTAAATGCATATAAAGTAGACAATACGTTAAGATCGTGTCCTGAGTACAAAAATAACTTGCGATTGCTTGGAGTTAAAGTTCCATTTACCTTTTGCATCATAATGTTCACAAGATTTTTCATAAATTTACCTAAAATTTATGCAAAATATGTGTGTAATAAATTTAATTAGCTTACCTCCATAAAGTTGTTTTTAGCTCTTTGGTTGCACTAAACGAATGAAATATATCTATTGTGGCATTCTTCAGTATGTTCGGATGTAATGGAAAACTCCATAAAGGAATTTTCATACCTATTTCATGCTGCAAGTTTGTCAAATAATTGCAGAAAACTACCACTATTACTTACTTGTATTTTTAGATGATAATAAACTGTAGCTAAGTTAAGAGGCGATTTTGATTTTAAACCTGTGTGGTACGACAAGTACGAAAGCCATTTCACATATTTCTTTAACTTTTCTTGCATTGTCTCCAGATTGTAAGTACTCTTTATAAATTTGTTGGTATTTACGGCAGAACATGAACGGTGCCAGATGAGTAATCTATCTGTGTTCTTTATAAACACATAACTATTATATAATATTACATTCTTACTTGTTCGTTATAGGTGAATGGTATTGGCGACCAATTTAAGTGATTATCCCATTCTAAGCTAGTTGAAGCTGGAGGAAATAAGCCAGCTAATAGCATTAAAAGAGATGTTTTAGCTCTGCATACAGCAGTACTTGTAGCATAGAGTACATCAGGAGTTATAAGTTGAGTCTAAAAGTTTTCATATCGTATTTTTAACTTTTTACCTAAATTATATAACCTTTCTTTTCCAGCCTATAAATATTGTTTAATATAAGAACGTTATAATATATCATAACACCTACATTTGTTAATTGACCATGGCCGTATGGATAATAGGTATAATTAAAGTAAGGATCTTTAGGATACAAAGTCATTTTTATCGTTCGTACGATCTCCATGACGAAATACCTAAAATCAAAGGAATTGTCTAAAGTAGAAACTTTATTATTATTAAGCAACTTGCCGCCATAACTAACTGAAGTGTGTTGTCCTCAGATTGACATTGAGTTGTAATTGCATTCATTGCAATGAAAAAGTATTCGTACCTCAACCATAATTTACATGTACTTTCTTTCACCTAAAAATAAAATCAAATAATATTAAAAATCATTTTTTAAATTTTCGATAAATTTTTAATAAACAAAAAAATTCGTTTGCCATTATTGATAACGAACGAAGCAATGGATCGTAATTAGCTTCGAAGATAAGTTACAAGAATATTTTTTAAATAAAATTATCGAAATACTGTAAATGAAATTATGTGAATTTTATGCAATTAATTGAAAAGAAACCCGTAGATTGTTGTGATTTATTATCTCTTGAGTTACTTTAGAAAGAAGTGTAGTTTTGAAATCGACTTACTTCAAAAAATTTTAATTAAAAATATTCCACTGTTTACAAAGATATTGAATGCAACTGAAAACATTTTTAAAATTTACACGAACTTTAGAAAGTTTCGTGTAACTTAAAAAACATAACAAAGGAACGCGTAATATTATATATTGCTATAATGATATGATAACAAGCGTTTTATGGTCGAAGATTGTGTCACAGATTAGCATAATTTATGGGAATATAAAAATCGTTAGTAGGATGAGCAAACATCAAAACTAATAATAAAATAAAAATCATGTTTTTTATATGCAAGTATTTAAAATCTTTATTAAATTTTAAATTGAAATTGCTGCAAACATCAAATAATAAGCAACGATAATACAAGATGTAATTAATAACTTAAGTTTAACGGTGGGTGTATGCATCTAATTTTATGCGTCTGTCATTAATTACCATTAAATTCAAATTCTTTTGCACTACTACCAGCCATACAAAAAAATTAATCATTCATAGCAAATTTGCATTAATAGAAGAATAATGTGAATTGTAAAAGTGATTTATTAACTTTAAAGTTGGTGAAATGAATAAAAATCAAAAATCAGTATGTAAATTGGCATTTTACATAGTGATAGATAATGGGCCCACTGGTGTGATGTCATTCTATCAAGCAGGTAATACTGCAACAAGTAGTTTTAAATAGTTATTTTTATATTAAGTGCGTGAAGCATATCTTTTACTGAAGATATGGTTTTTGTCGAAGACCGCAGATCGTCCAATACCAAAAAATAATTTGTTTGTAGTTGCTTCACGATGAGAAGGCAAGACAATTGATTTACTACCCACGAAGTCAAAAGCGGTTTATGAAAAAAATATTCTTCATTTAAAGACTGGTGTCTGGAAAAGAAAGTCTAAGGAATTACAGAAGATGTGATGATAGCATACCTAAAACAAAAATCGAGGCAAGTAAAGCCCCCTACACTTTCTTCATGTAAAAGAGCACGTTAAATCTGAAAAAAGTTAAAACTCGGAAAGTTTCCAAAATTGATCACGTACTTAAAAAGTAAAAGTGTCGACTACCGTGGGAAAAAATCCATTATTTTGACGAAAGATGACATCGAAAAATTTGTGACCTAAGGTAAAATTCTGTTTTGTTTGTTGATGAAGGTAAAAATCCTTTTAATAAAAACTACCGTCACACTTATTATGTTTATTTGTTTGCAGACGGTTTTGATTTTAGGAGTCTAGGCGCTTGTCGCAGAATGGAACTGACAAACATGGGAGTAGATAACGTAGAGGATCTGGGGCACATATTAGTTGTCAAAGTTGTCGATACTTCAAAACTCACAGTGATCGCACTTTTACGGTTTCAAAGTTGGAATACATTAAAGTATACAGAAAATATAGAAATTTAAGATCATCATATAGCAGTCGTCTCTTTCTAAAGTATTCAAAAGGCAGATGTGTAAATCAGAACGTAGGAATAAATAAAATTGGAGAAATATCTAGTCTCATTGCTAGATTTCTGAAGATAAACGACCCTAAAAACTACACAGACTTTACTGCTTCAGAAGGTCTTTACTACTCTTCTGGCCAATGCTGGCGGAGATCTGTTGACTATTAAAAAACATCGGGTTTGAAGTCTTCCCACTATAGCGAAAGGATACATTGAAGATTACTAAATAACAAGATTGAAATTGCAATAAAATATTGAACACGCCGTCCACCTTCGACCAAGTTGGATCTAGGTAATTGTGCGGGTTATGAAAAAAATATTCAAGAAAAATGTAGATAATTATAATGTCTATAAACAAAATCTTAACATCTATTTTAATGATGATAGGTTTAAAAAAAATAGAACCCTAGAGTTTCGTGGAAAACACATCGTCTAATAAGAATTGGCAATCTTGAACGACATACTTCAGTGTTGAATAAAATATGGTTACCGGGATTGATAGTGTGGAAATTATAATTTTACATAATAATACAATAAATACAATAAACTTGTATTTTGTGGCCCAAAATAGGCAATGAAGAAGATGATGTCAGAAATTCATTTATAAGATAAAAACTAAATATTTTAAGATCTTATGAAGAGACACAATTATTTTGAAAAAGAAGCAAACCACTAATTGAGTTTTAGTAACTATTAATTTATGTAATGCCAGCACAAGATATATGTATAGTTCAGTAAATGTTATTGTTGCGAGCTATGCAAAACTGAGAGAACACGATTATTGAGGAGGTACCCTGTCAAATTTCGAACTAAAATGAAATTCCTCCAGGTGAAATTAGCATCGACAAGCTCACGACGCTGACCAGCGGTCAGCACGGAAGTGCGTAGCTAGCACTTAACTCGGTCAAAAATTTATACAGCGGTACGTAACACGAGCGGCGCGGCGCCGGCGCCTCATTCATGGAAAGGCAGCATCACGTACGCTTCGAGTATGTTCAAGCATTTTACTCCAGCACATTTCATTCATGTAAATATTCCATCTCGACTATCATATTATCATACGAGTTTTATCAAGAAGCATTTTGGCAAACGCACGGGTTTCTTAACCCTCCGTTAATCGCGCATGTATCCAACAGATACATGCTCTCATTATTACAGTTTTTTCGGAAATAGATAATAGTAGAATTACCAAATTCGGCGTATTCTTGCTTAATGTGTTGATTAGTTTCTAGATTGCTAAAACCTAACAACCCTTTTTTTGACGCTATTATCATAAAATTAAATTGTTCGGCGTTTGTACCTTCTAGATACAGTGCGACCATTTATGTTACAGTCGGTACAATATAAAAGATTATAATACGTTCAACGAACACATGAGGTTAAGCCACTTCTTCATTGGTTTGTGAATATTTGAACTAATAAATAAAGAGACTACTTTACACTATGTAAATTTATATAAGCGCGAAAATTCAAAAATAATTAATTTACACGTTATAAAGTATTGATAAATACTGTTTTATAAATTAAATAGAAACTAGAGCAAACTACTGATAAGATAATAATCAAAACCAATGTGAAAACCAAAATTTCAAGCAACACGGAAATCATGTCAGTTGGTTGCAATACTGACTTTAAAATTTCAATAAAATAATTTTACTTAAATTTAGCGCGAATTTATTGGGAGTGGTTTAACTCCGTGTGTTCGCTGAACGCATTATAGTAAATTACCACATACAAAGACGATTTGTTTTATGTTATGACGATTATAAATATAATTTGTCACCGCTTTGTGGTACTGTAGACAACTACATTTCTTTCAAAAAAATATTACGTATTTTCAAATATTGAAATAATGTCGGCAAATTCAAACCAAGACAACCATAAAAATTTAAAAAAATAGTCTCATATTTTAGAGTCTCTAAACGATTGAATTGCACAGCACCTTTATTTATAGTAGCATTACTGCAAGATTTATAAGTCTTTGTTAGGAGTTATCAGCTTGCCTACAATGAATTTCGAATATACACTCATGAAATTTAAAACTTGGACACCACAATTTCTGTAAACAAAAGTTTGCACATTGTGAAGCGGGCTTAAGGGTATCATTTACAATTCTAACAGCAGGTAGTCTCAGCAGGGTTATCTTATAGAAGGACTGTAGAATGAATCATTACACTAAGCACGTTTTAGAAAAATAGGTAATTTACGTTGCTTACTTAATTTTTTCTTTAAAGAATATATTTGAAGGTATCGCTAATTAAACACCATAGCTCGATTAATTATCGAATCAAAATTTTGTTTAGGAAATGTTTACAAAATAAAATTAGAAATAATTTTGATTTAAAAACGTCTACAAGCAATAGCTTTTAAATTAAATCAAAAACTAAACATGGTTTATTTGGGTTGACTGATTATTACTTATTTTTAAATAAATCTAACCTACTAATTATTGTAAGTTATTAAAAAATCATTAAACTCTCTATTCATAATATTTAGTCATACAAAATGTCTATT